>LZPO01117761.1:0-21101 GCA_001675575.1 Neotoma lepida
CTTTTTCTCTGACCCTCAGATAAATTTTATTAGGGAAGACAAATAAAATATCACCACACAAGAGGAAGTCGGATGAGACACTGGGACCCTGGAGCATAGGAAACCTCAAAGCCCACCTCCAGAGTGACACACTTTCTCTACCATGGCNGTACCCACTCCAACAAAAGCCATACTTCCTAACAGTGCCAGTTCCTGTGAGATTATGGGGGAGTCAATTACATACAAACTACCACAGAAAATATGTTTTCACATGTATATCTCAGGTTGATCATCCAAAGTTTTTCTTCATAGAGGCATTCATATTACAAAGGTAAAGGTAACTGAAAAGAGTGGCATTTTCAGAGAATAAAAAAAATGGTTTATTGAATAATATTGGTCTTATGGATAGGAACTGCAAANAAATGGGAATGGAAAGAAAAGAAAACATTGGTTTATAATATTTTTATATCATACCAATATGGTATGTGCTCTACCATGAAGGGTATTAAAAAACAACAAAAAAATATTTGAAATTAAGNTCTAAAATCACTTTGAGTCAATTTGAGGAAATAGTATCTCAACAAAAACAACTATTGCTTAATAGAATTTTAATCAAATGGCAGGATATCTAGTTCATGATATACAAGGGCTATTAAATTTAAAAAATTACATTAATTATTGTGGGTGGGTAATTGTTACAGTATTGNACAAAATAAATAATGGAAAAACNAGGCATGGTAATGTGATTATCTCAGTACTTGGAAGCCTAAGGCAAGATGTTTGCCATGGGATAAAGGCCAGACTGGAGTACAAGGCCATAATGTCTCTAAAAACAAACCAGGAAAACAGGAGAGAAATAATTCTAGTTAGACAGAGAGAAATGATAGAAATTAAAAATGAAATTACTAGAAATAATTAATGCTACATATTTAATGCAGATGATGAGACAGGCATTTTGGACAGTCAAATATTTACAATATCTGTACATGAATTGATATGTCAAACATCTTATAACTAAAATTTCATGGCAAGTGAGTTCCAATTATCAGATTGCCCATGGCTATCACTTCCATTGAGAACAAATTTAAAAGTGTTCAAGAGTATATGCATATATTTTTCTTTAANGTATAAGTAAGCTAATGAGAGAGTCAAAAATTATGAAAGTGATTGATGAAAGACTAATGAAACCCACAATGCAAAGAGCATCCTACATTTCTCCATAATTCACCTGAAATTTGAAAGCAGAGGAAGTATGTATTAAGGTTTTGGGAATCTTGGCAATTTTAAGTAAATTCCTTGAGTTGGACATAAGCAGTGATTAAGTTCCACCATAAAAGGAAATTTCTGATGTTTACATTGACTCCTCGGTGAAGCCACAGAGAAGTGTGTCCTTGGTCAAACCATGAATGGGAAGGACAACTCTGTCCTTTCTGTCCTTTCTCTAGCTGCCATGTACTGGAATAAAGAAGCATTTTTGGATGAAAAAAATAAAATATGATTACAAAATATTTCCATAAATTGTAAAATGTATTGTTTTTGTACATTTTATTGGTTTAACACAATATATATTTTTAATACAAAATGAATTACATTATATATTGTATGAATTGAATATAAGTTCTTCCACAATAACAAACTTTCCGTAAAATATAAGAAAAAAATTGTAAGTGAAAATCTGATAGAAAGTATAGATACAGAAGTTATTAATTCTCAAATAATTGCAATGCAATTAATGTAGAAATTTTTTTAGAGAACTGAGAGTTTAAAGATAAATCAGTGGAAATATTAGAATTAAGGAGCATTCAATACAAATTAAAAACTCACTTTAGACTCAGCTGAGGAGAGAATTTTAAAAAATGGAAAGAAGCTTAGAGAAAGATTAAGGATTGAACTGAAACATGTAAACTCCAGGTGGAATTCAAAGATTAGAAAACTAGAAAATTATCAAGAGACTGAGATGTTTTAAATTTTGAATCTCATCACAGGAGGAGGGAAGAAATAGGAGAAAATGATGCACAAAAATTATCATTCTAGATTTCTGAGTATGGGATGAAATGCAAGTCATAGATTGAAAACTGAAGAGGGAAGAAAAGTCCTGGTGGGAAATTCAAGACAANAACAGAAGATTAAGAATAGAAAAAAACAGATTATTTGGTTTGTTGAGGTCTTGTTTCTTGAGTTCTTTATATATTTTGGATATTAGTACTCTGTCAGATATGGAGTTAGTGAAAATCTTTTCCCATTCTTTTGGCTGCTGTTTTTTTCTATTGACCCTGTCCTTTGCCTAGAGAAGCTTTTGCTTCATGAGTTCCCATTTATTAATTGTTGATCTTAGTGCCTGAGCTATCAGTGTTGTATTTAGGAAGCAATCTCCTGTGTNTATGCATTCAAGATTATTTTCCACTTTCTCTCTATCAGGTTCAGTGTGTCTGGCTTTATGTTGAGTTCTTTGAACCACTTGGAATTGAGTTTTGTGCAGGGTGATAAATAAGGATCTATTTGCATTCTTCTAAATGCAGACATACAGTTAGGCCAGCACTATTTGTTGAAAATACTTTCTTTTTTCCATTATGACTTTCTAGCTTCTTTATAAAAAAAAAGCCAGGTGTTCATATGTGCCTGGATTTATATCTGGGTCTTTGATTCAATTCCATTGATGGTTTGTGTTTTGTTTTATGCCAATACTATGAGGTTTTTACTACTATAGCTCTATAGTACTTCTTGAAATCAGTGCTAATGATACAATCCTCTGGAAGTTGCAATTTAAAGATGGAGTACAGATAAAGATAGAGAATTCTCAATAGAGCAATCTCAAATGTCTGAGACACACTTAAAGAAATGTTCAAACCCAAATAGATTTTTTTTCCTGGTGAGCTAGGGGTGGGTAGGAATGGTAACAGGAGGGATAAAGTGCTGGAAGTGAGACAGGAATGAAGGAAGAGAATACAGGGAGAGAAGACTAGAGTTTAAGGGCATTTGGGGGGTAAAGTGGAAACCTAGTGCACCAGCATTTTATCAGGGTGACCCTGGTCATGACTCCCAGTAATGGAAGATAAAGAGCCTGAACTGGCCATCTTCTGTAACCAGGAAACTTACAGTGTTAGGACTGGGACTCCAACTCAGCCATGAAACCTTTTGACTTACAATCTATCTCACCTCTAAGATGTGTGAGGGCAGAACTTGAGGGAGTGGCCAAGGAAAGACTTGTCTAATTTGAGGCCCATGTCATGAAAGGGAGCCCATGACTCATAATACCTGAATGATCAGGAATCAGAGGCTGGATAGCCAAGAGACTNAGGATAGAAAAAAGTAAATAAAATGATTCCTAATGATATTGTGCTATACTCATGAATCAGTGTCTAGCATAATCGTCATCACAGGGATTTCCTCTAGCAGCTGTTGGCAGCAGATGCACAGACCCATGGCCAAATATTACATGGAGAGAGAGCCCAAATTGGAGATGTCCACTAGGTCCCTCTCCTCAGAGTTTGGAGAACCCTGTAGAAGATGGACAGGAAGAATTATAGGAGCCTGAGGGATCCAGGAAGCCAGTAGATCACAGCCTATAGAATCAACTAAGCAGGGCTTCTAGTGCCTCACAAAGACTGAAGTAAAATCATGGAGTCTTCATGTCTCTCTGGTAGATACTCTGCAAATATAGTATGTTTGCTGGCTTGTTGTGGAGTATTAGTTTACACTGTGAAGATGTGTCTTGAAAAATCACCTTCTGATTCATATAATAAAGAACAGGATGACCAATAGCCAGGCAGTAAAAGGTTAAGCTGGACTTCCAGGGACAGAGAGGACTTTGGGAAGAAGACAGGCAGAGAGACCATGGAGATGTCGAATGAGTTGGACACAGGATGGGAAAGAGGTAAAGGCCACATGGTAGAATGTAGATTNATAAAAATATGGGATAATTTATGTTATAAGAGCTAGTGGGAAAAGCCTAAGCTAAGGCTAAGGTTAAGGTTCTTTAGACATGGGCACTATATATAATAAGTCTTTCTCTGTTCCACCATCCAGCTCCCAAATAAAAGCACAAGACTTATTATTATTTATGAAACCTTGCCGAATTGCTTAGGCTTGTTTCTAACTAGCTCTTATAATTTAAATTAACCAATTCATGTTAATCTACATTCTGCCACTTGGCTTGAGGTTGTTACCTCTGCTCCTGCACATCCTGCTTTCTCTGGTCTCCTGGAATTTCCTGCATGCCCAAATTCATCCTCCTCTTCCTTTCTCTCCCAGGAAATCCTGCCTATACCTCCTGCCTAGTTATTGGCCATTCAGCTTTTTATTACACCAGTCACAGCAATACACCTTCACACAGTATAAAAATATCCCACATTAGTTTAGCATTTTTGTGCAACTCCTAACAGTGGGAGTAGGATCATCTCTGACTTGGTCACATGCTCTTGGGTCCATTTTCCTCCTACTTGGTTGCCTCACCCAGCCATGATAAGAGTGTTTGTAGCTAGTCTTATTGTAACTTGTTATACCAATATCCCTCCCTGGGAGGAGTGCCCTTTTCTGAAGGTAGACAGAGGAGTGGATCTGGAGGAGATGGGGAGGTAGGGCAGACTGGGAGGACTGAAAGGAGAGGAACTGCAGTTTTAATGAATTGTACGAGAGACCAAAAGAAAAAAAAGAAATGAAAATGATCAACCTATCAAAAGCAATTTACAAATTAAATACAGTATTAAGAAAATGCTAATTTGCTTCTTCAAACACACATACACACACACACACACACACACACACACAAGAATAGGAACAAAAGGGACTTACGCACAACAGAGAATACTTTGGAAACTAAAAGCATAGTCACTCATACTTTTGCAAGCAATTGTACTCATTAAATATGAAAACCTTTGGAGAAAAGCATTTCACTAACAGAATCACCATTGGATGGTGGAACTCCTGATTAAAACAATGCTCCTGGTTAGATACAGTTAAATAAGAACATCTAAAAGGATAAGGATTTGAGTAATCAACCATAAATATTGATAGAAGGAAATAAAATATAAACAATCCCAACATATTCATCAAGAAAACAATAGACACAAATTGTAAAGTTCTGAAAGATTGGTCAGAATAAGAATACATCTTAAGTTTTAATGATGGTACTTNTCCTTTTTATAATGTACTTGCTACCTCTCACATTTGATGAAGACAGCTATGTAAAATAATTTTGGAAACACCAAGTAGAAATATGCCAATTATTCAAGAGGCCTACTATTAAATCAATTTAGAAATTTAATACTGGTTCTCAAAAATTAATCACATCAACCTGTACCTTAAGTCACATCCAGCTTATATTTGACACTTTTGCAGACAGAAGCTCACATTTGTATGAACAGAAATGTGACACAAACGCACTTTGTACCTCTTTGGGAGATGTATTATTATATATCTTTGTATAATATCTAATATACATGAAAATAAATTATGACCTAGAGAAGTCAAGTTTTTGTTGCATTAAGTATAAGATGGGAACATTGAATCTAAGGATAGAGACAGTGATGATACTGATTCTTCTCAGAATTGGGAAAGAGGGCAATATATAACTCTATTGTTCACCCCCAATATTTTATACAATTTAATTTTAGTTCAAAATACCCACAGAGCAAGGGAGAAGAGAACTTGAGATGTTTTTTTTTTCTGTATTTAAGAAATGTGCAGAGAAGGTAGAGAGACAAATGACATGATTGAATCATGATCCTGAATGTAAAGTGTGCTCTAGATACATAGTGCTACTTAAACATACCACATTCTAGTTCCATACTTGAATCGACTGTTGAGGATGGAGCTAGATATTCGGTTTGTGTTGTTTTATCTAGAGTCTGGTTACTATACTCACATGTAGTTTGGCTTCACTTCATATCATCTGGTCCCATAATTATTTCTTGCCAAAAAAGTATCTTGGGCATATTCCCCCAACACATGTACTCCACAATTCTAAAGAAACCATGAATATCTCCTTTCTTGATGTTTCTCATAACCTTGAGTATTTATTTTTCTCTAGGTTTATGAAGAGTATTTTTTCTGACTACATCCTATGAGTTTTATCTTAATATACTTTCCTATCTCTATGTACATATTATTTCATCATCTTCCTTCTCTTCCTCTTTTTCACCTTCACATTTCTATTGCAAGAGAAATAAAAAACAATTTNCTTTCACTTATTTACATTTCATCATCTTTTGCTCCACCTGGGCATCAAATGTCACAGATTCTATATTAAAGGATGCCAATAAAGGTACCCCTTCCATATTATGCCTTGGAAGTCTATGCATTAAATCTGATCAATGAATTGAAGGAAGGTAATGCAAAGATTAAGTAGTCAAGTCTTTTAATTTCAAATTCGGGTTACTGAAAAGTGTCTTTCTTTCTTCTCCCTGGAACTGTCCCACCCAGGGCATGTGCTATCCCAGTTCAGGCAGGTAGACCACATGCATTCCTTTAAGAAATTGCCTTTGACTTAAGAAGGTAAAATGTGTTTGCTCAGTAACAGAGAAGTATAATAATTCTAACTGTTCAATTTTATATTTTATCAATATAATAAGCCTCCACCTAAAATATCTGAAAATTAATGATGCTAAAGTCATTAAAAATCGTGAGAGAGAAATACTGCTTGGAATGTGAAGGCTCAAGCACTGTGCTTGGTGCTCTGAATTGCAGCTTTAGCTCAAACCTGACTTTAGCACCTTTGCTGCCACAGAGTTGCCTTCACTAGATTAAGTTTTAATGTTATCTCCTGAACTTTTATTGATGGACACTACATCAAAACAACTGTGTCAAAATCACTGGTACTCTCGCCATAAAATTGTTGTGTGTGATGTGTCCTCTGTGTCCTTCATTGTGCTCTTATAAAGCCAGAGTGGTTTGTAGTAGAAAATAGCTAAGACAACCTATATGGCCCTTGAGCTATGACTTTCTGTTTACTGTCAGTTAAAGAATCATGTGGGTAATCACCTATGCTGTTGTTCTAGCTGAGAAAGTGATTATAGAAACAAACAAACAAACAAACAAAAAGAAAATGAAACTCTGCTGTAACTATTAGATTACACTATTTTATCTGCATTGGCAAAATCTTTTCCTTTCATATTTTATTTGTTCCTATTTTCTATTTTGTCACTTTTTTGAAATTATGTTAATAATAAAATTGATGAATCAAGCATTGTAGATAACTCCATTTTTCCTTTTCATGTAGGCTATTATTTCTTTTGCATAAATCCAGTAGCTTTCAACAAAAGGAATATGTTTCCTCTGCTTGAGATGGTAGGCACCGTTTGGAGATATTTCTTTTTCTATCAAGGAAAAGATTGATACTGATATTTAATGGGCACAGCTGCGGGATATGTCTTAGTATCTTACAGCATGCAGGATAATACTCACTAACTCTAAGCTAAATTAACAAACTCATTTTTATGTATCTTTATTTGCTTTTGTTAGTGTTCTTATATTTTATTAATACCATTAATTGTTCCAATTCTTTTATTAGTTAAATTGATTGATTCAGGCATTTTTTTGTTATTTTTATGTGCTAATTTTTCATTATTTTATTTTTATCATTTTACTTTTTTCTTGTGCTATTCTTTTATAATTATATATTGTATGCTGTTTCCACCACATTATTAATTACTCTCCCTATTCTTAAGGGTCCATATTTATTTAATTTCTCATTTTGTACACTGCCTTACAAAACATAAGAAAATAAAATACTTTGGCTCTTGACATTGACCACATTATATTTTGTTTTGCGTTTGTCACAGGTAATTCCTGTTCAGTAATTCTCTAGGCCATCACGGTATTCTTCTGGTGTATGACTGGATTATATTTCATAATTAAGTTCCCCTGCTTCAGTGTTAACTTCTAGAAGACCACTTTCTAACTTGTTCCATATGAATTGCATGAACTATGAAAATGCTTCCAGACATTTATTTCCACTCACAGAAAGCCATTTGCTGTAACAAGTGAGTATAAATCCTCAGGTAATGAAATTGTCTCCCTTTCTGCTCTAATACAAAGAAGATTATGTGTTGAAATTGTAATAAGATACAGGTGATTTTAAGCAGAGAAGTGATAAATATAAATATAGATACAAAATATTATTCCAAATAACAAGGAGATTCATATTGAAAGTGTGTTTTTATTCCTCAAAAGTCCTACCTGCATAGTGATATTTTGAGCTGATAAAATTTTAGTGTGATGTGTAGGTCTTCAAAGAAAGGATCCATGAAATCCACTGGAGGCTCTCTTCACAGAGGGCAAAGTGCTGACCTCAACCAGAGAATTAGTGAAGAATGACAAAACAAGTGGTGACTGGGCAACAATGACGAAGCTACAGGAGACAACAGGGAGAACTGCAGAGGTGAACAGGGTAATAGCCATCAATTTTGTTGGTGTTTTAACCTGCAGAGACATTAAGAGCATTATGAAAGGAAAGAGTGTGATTGGCTTATTATTGTTCTTTGTGGTGTATGTGAATATGCATATTCATGGATGTACATTTACACATTCACAGTGTATATATGCATGTGGAGGTCAGAGGATGAGGTTGGTGTGCTCTTCAGCCACCATCGAGGGTATGTTTTAAAGACAGGGTCTCCTATACAACTCTGAGTCCACTGATTGGGCCAGGCTCAGTGGCCAGAAAGCACCAGAGATCTTCCTGTTTCTTACCCTAGCCCTAGGACTACTGGGTCATACCTCTATGGCCAGATTTATGTTGTTTCTGGGAAACAGTTTCTGGCCCTTATGCTTTAGCTAAAAAGTACTTTACTCACTCAGCCATCGCCACATTTATGATTTATTTTTTACTTAGAATAACCAGGAACAGGATTCCTTGTTACGTTTTCATGTGCACTTAGTTTCGTTTACTGCTTTTTGATATACCACAACAATTTGCTTCCCTCTTTCATGTTCCTGCTCTCCCTCAACACTTAAACACTTCTGCCCTCCAGCAATGGCATTTGACTTTCAAGTCACATGAATCCTATTGTCCTCATGACACCCCTTCCTTAAAATGTGCCCCTTTCTCCTCTAGTGTGGGTCCATAATCGAGATGACAAAGATTAGTGATAAACTAATCCATTAAGGTATATCAGTCTGTCTGGATCTAATATTTCTGTTGACATATTTGTTTTATCTTTCTTAAATTTTATTTTAGATATTTCCAGACAAGCTCATGTTTCTTTTTTTAAGATTGTATTTTAATTCTGACTTTTTTCCTTTCATTGCCTCTCCCCAAACCTTTCATACACTCCTTTCTGCGCTACTTCAAATTCACTGCCTCTTTTAAAATAAATTATTAGTGTATTCATATATTATTTGTACATACATATATTTCAAAATAAAACCCTTTCAGTCCATATAGTGGTACTCATACATGTTTTCAGGACTGTTTGGCACTGGACTATGAATTGGTGTGCTCTTTCTTGGGGAAGGTCACCACTACTGCTCCCAGCTTTATTCAGTTGCCTGCCATTTTTTTTTTTTTATGGTTGAGGCTTCATAGGCTTTTTTCTATTACATTTTTTGTATGATTGTTATAGGCACTGAAATTGTTGTTTAAAATTGGATATTAAATAAGCAAGACTGAAATTCAAGAGAAACAACTACTAGATGTCAGGTTCCTTTTGGATGAATCCTTGCCATTTGCACTCCATTATAGCCATGGAAATGCATATGAACATTACAGAGAGAGTTTTGAGAAAAACACTGAAATCCAATCATGGGAGTCTAAGATTCAAAGATCAAGTGGAAGATAATGATAGAGAACATTAGTAGTTAAAAAGATAAGCTGAGTACAAGGCACAATATTGTAATTCCAGCCACAGAGATGTTGAATAGAAAGACTGAGAATGTAAGGTAGATTTACCTAATAAGGAGATCTTGTTTCACACATATTAAGCAAAAGGATAACCAGAAAAGTTTATCAGTGCAAAAACTAGAGAAGAGTATATGATAACATAGCCTGTGCTTGAAGAAGAAAAAACTTCTTATTGCAATATGAATCTGATCTTATAAATGAAGCACCAAACATTTCATCTTAATTAGTTGATTTTTTTTCTAGTTGTGGTATAATCTTTACTCATGAAAATTCTGGCCATTCATTGAGGTGAGTATAAGCTGGACTGGAAGGTGAGAAGAAAAAAAAAAGATAAATTGCTATTTCAAATAGTTTGTTGATAAAACATATTAGCAAAAATATCTAATTATAAGTTATTGGAAGATTTTACTTTTAATTTTAAAATTATCTCTCACTTTCCTTTGTTTGAAGCTCTTAATCTATAGTTGTTCTTCAATACTGGACTATTAATTCCATATCAGCATAGCCTGGTACTTTGATGTGCTTTATGAAATATACATGGTTTGACTTGAACTTACTTCAAAGAAATATTAGTCTATTAAAGGAAAGAGGCTCTTTACATATTTAGAGGTAAATATTTGAGTGCCCTGATTAGTGTAGGTAACATGAAGACCTGTCAGAGTGTCAGAAGCTCAGGCAAAGTGACTTCGTATTTTATTAGTCTGGGAATAAAGGAATAGGTTGAGGTGTTCTTGGCTTTGCATTGTATCATGATTTCTGAATATCACAAGAGTCCAACTTGCAGTTTCACACTTAATGTCTCTCAAGATATACAAATTAAGGTGACCCTGATGTCCATTTATATGTTCACCACAGATCTTAGAACTTTGACCTTTTTGGCTAAGGCTAGAAGATCAAATCATTAAAGCATTGCAGAAACATCATCGGTCAAGGTTCTAATGTCACTATCTAAATCACACACACCTGAAATGTCCCATTTACTGCAAGTCTGAGTCTAGCCTCTGGACTTCTGAGATTGGAAGATGGAAGTAAATTCTCCTACCTCAGGACACACATGTTCGCTTTCAAGTTCAGAATGTAGAGTGCAGCAGCCACACCCAGCTTCAGCTGAATCTTCTAACCCTTACAGTCATGGCACTCAGGAAGTTTAAATAATAACTGATGAAATAAAGTCCTTATTTTTAGGGTTTGCTAGGCATAAGCAAAGGATCCTCTGATATCTTTGAAATAATGTGGTGTCTAAATGGTGTGTGTATGTATGTGTCTATCATTTTTTGCATACCCTAAAACTCAAGAATTCAATTTTAGAACTGAAATAAAATCTAGGAAAACAGTACAAAGTTAAATAAGTATGAAATTAAAGTGGACATCAGGTGTTCAATGACAAAGCTATATTTATTGAGCCTGAGAACAATTAATAACTGATGATAAGAAAGAAAAGTGTTAAAGGGAATGTCATAGCTGTATATGGCTAGTGAAAACTAAATTGCAAAATTACTTTGTGGCTCTCCTAATTTCCTACTCAAATGTGAAANTTATTGTACCAACCAAATACCTGTCTATCTTCCATGATGTTTTCTTTATGGGTAAGTGGTCTGCCAGTGGGGTGTATAAATGGGCTTTCCCACTTGCATATCCCTTTACTATTCAAGAGCATACATCCACATCTTTAAATTTAATATCTTCTGAGTTGAAACAAGCAAGGCATATCTATAAAAATTCTGTAGAAGCCAAAATACAAGTTAATGAGATAACATTTTATAACTCCTTAAGAAATGTGAACTCCTTTGACAGTGACGAAGAGTAAGATGGAACACTGAAACAAAATGAAGCAAACTGAGTTTACCTCCTTCCCAGTCCCAGAGACAAGAACACAAAATCTCATTGCTTACTAGCATCTGGCAATGAAATACTTTCTGGGCACCTGAGGTAGTAAAGATATCTAGTGGAGGGTTTTGTCTTCAGCCAATTCATTAAGCTGCAAGAGGCCTAAAGTATTAGACATTGTATGTCTGCTAAAATTGCTCACAGTATTAAATAGTTACATGTGCTTAGATTGGAAATCATTTTTTTCTTTTTCCTGCTAGTGAGCAAAGCACTGAAAAAAAAAAGTTAAAGACTCTATCTTTGTTCCTTTGTAGAGCCCAAAATGCACACTATTTATTAAACTGTATTTTAATGAAGTTTAAACTAAATTAAATGAAATCCTTTATTCTTCAGTGATAAATTTGATAATTTGGGTTAAATAAAAGTGAAAACATTTAAATTTATATTTAGCCCAAAGATGATAGTTAAACAAGAGAATATACATTTATAATTACCATTTAATGCAAGGAGCTGGTGTCTTTTCCTGGCTACAGACAGGATACTTTATTAGTCCAGAAGAAAATGGGATCATGGACAAGAGTGGTGATTTTGGCTGTGGCTGTTTTTGCTTTCCATTTAATTCTATCAGCTCAGTGCTACTTGGATAGTACCTTTATAACCATTTAACACCTTAGGAGACAGACTGATGTTTTGGATGTAATGCTGGGTTTCATATTGACAACTGGACTATAAGTACTTTTTTGACTGCCCAAGAATATAAATGATTTTGGGGTAATTAATAATTAAGCAATAGGCTTGCAATCTATTATCTATTTGGCTAGTACTTCAGTTGAGTGACTAAAGATTAGCAGTATCCACTAAGTCATTTCGTAGGTTACTTTAGTACCATCTCATAAAGACTAATTAAGAAGTGCAAGAAGCTAAAGAGGTATTGGTTATAATAGAGCCTTTCAGAAAATGGTTTGCTTCACAACCCAATTTCAAGATGAAACCAGAGAATTTGCATTCTTCTTTTTTTTTCTTCTCTTGTAGGTTATATTCTAACTGCACTTCCCCTCCCTCCACTCTTCTTAGTCCCTCCCTCCCACCTCTCCTCTCCTCCAAATTTACTTCTCCTCAGTATCCCTTCAAAAAAGTGCAGGTTTCTCAGAGATATCAACCAAATGTGGCATAACAAGTTACCATAAGGCTATGCACAAACCTTCATATCAAAGCTGGATGAGGAAATCCAGCATAGAACTTGTGAGAGTGGCCAACCAATTAATGGTCCAATTTGGGGTCCATGCCACGAGATGGAGCCCATGCCTGACACTGCCTGCCTGGCCAGGAACCAGAGGCTGGATAGTCCAGAGCCCAAGGATGGAACCAAACATGACTGGACAAATAACAACAACAAAATAAAAATAAAGCAAAACAAAAACAAAAAACAATCAATGAAATTATTCTTAATGATATTCTGCTACACTCATATATACTCATAGATTGGAACCTAGCCCAACACATCATCAGAGGGGCTTCATCCAGCAACTGATGGGAATTTATATTTATATGTCATGAGATCTAGTATAAACTATTTTTTCTTTTTTTAAATTTTATTTATGTGCACTGGTGTATTGACTGCATGTATATCTGTATGCCTGTGTATCTGTATGAGGGTGTCAGGTACCCTGGAACTGGAGTGAGATGCCATGTGGGTTGTGGGAGCCCATTTTCAGGTTCCTAGTGGCTTTACCCAGCAGGTCTGCATAGCGAGGATGACTGGACTATGGGCCTGAGTGCAGGTGTCTGAGATGGTCTGCATGTGGCTTTGCTGGGGGAAGGTCTTTTGCTCCACCCCTTAGCTTGTCTACAAATAACTTGGGGCTGAGACAGTCGGGCCGCTGAAATAGGTTCCAGGCCCTTTTGAGGCTATCCTGTATTTCTATCTTTTCTCCACAAGCTAAAATCCTTCTATCTAATACTTCCTGCTACTCTCACCCAAGAAAACTCTGGGGAACTGTGGGGTTGGTGAGTAGCCGCCCCACAGTGGTGCTGGGAATTGAACCTGAGTCCTCCGGAAGAGCAGTCAGAGCTCTTAGCCCACTTAACTGCTGAGCCATCTCTCCAGCCCATACACACTATTTTTCTATGTTAGCATTTTACTCAGTAACTTATTGAGGTGGGATTTAGACTTAGTAACCACTAGGGATACCAACTTAATTAAAATTCATTGGTGATGTCATGAAATCAGCTCCTCAAGGAAGAGGAAAGGTATATGAAGATGATAGGCACCTATGTGATAAAAACAGATATTTGAGCTAAAATCCCAGCTCAATCCAAATAGAAATTTCTGGAAATCATATAGCCTGAGAAAGAGTGATACTAAACAATTTTTAAAAAATAATTTCTTACATATTCAGATCTTTCCTGAATGTAAGATTCTCTGAAACCTGAGATCCATTTTCTTAATCAAAATGCTTCTATCCTAGCTAATTGCCTTCCTTCATGGTCAGGCTAATGGCCCCTGAATACCAGACAGTAAAGATCACCCTTGAATAGGGCTCTTATTTATGGAAATATCTACAAATTTAAAGGAAGAATAAAGTGGGTCATGTAAGTCTATAAAATGCATACTACAGAGAGTTCAAGAAATAAGGCTGCAGGGGCCATCTACTTATTCTGATTGCCCGATTAATTGATTACAGAGTAAAATGGCTTGGAGTGGCCACCATCACNCTAATCAGCAGTCATGGCACAGAGTTTTTTTTTTCCCCTTATAATGAATTTCACCCAGTGGCAACTGCAAAGGAATCACTTGGAAATTGCTGTCAATAGAATTCTCCAAGGAAAGAAGATGCACAAAATTTACAAGTGGATCAATTGAGCCTCTATTAGGGATCCTAAGAAGCTTGAAATGGGAACTAAGTGTGGCTGGCACCTTTTTACATTCTCAAGAGCCAAAATTTATGCTGCAAAAAGATGCAGTTTGAGGACATGATAGTTTGGTAGTTTCAAGAAGTCTAATTTTTGTTGTTTAAATACCCTGGATTATTATTTCTGGTCAATATAGGCCCTTCATGCTACTAGTAAGCAGGAATGGGCAAGGAGACATAATATTGCCAACTTCTCCTCATTCCTCATCACTTTCCAACAAGATGGTCCATAAAACACTGGTTAAAAAAATGCCTTGAACTTTGACCCTTTTAAATAATAGGTTTCTTNCAAAAGTGTCATCACATAACTCTAGCATGTGGGAGGTTGGATAAGGAGAACCATGAGTTTGGAGCCTGACCCGGTCACATAGAGAATTCCAAGAGAAAATAAGTTTAAAAAACAAAACAAAACAGGTGTCTGAAGTCACAGTAATAACAATAGCAACAAAAACCATGCTTTGAGGAAGCTCTACTGGGCTGTTAGNAAGAGGAGAGGGTGGAATATGGGGGAGGGTTGCAAATAAACCATGGCCTATTAGATCATTATCTACTTGCTAGGGTTTCTTTTTTAATTTCATATCAGCTGTTCTGAGGGAACAAATTTGGTTATTTTCTTGTGAAAATTACATCATATATATCATATATGACAATGAATATTGGTCGACATGTATTTGTGCAACATATGTATTTTCAGTCATAACCTCATCTAGCTGCAAAGAAGCATCTTCAGGCTAACAGTGATTGTAGCTTCCCTATGAATCTTAAAATTTGTATTCATCACCTTCTGGAATCCTGGGATATATATCTGAAGAGGGGAGATAAGAAGAATTGGTATGACTGCTGTTTAACTGTTCTATTATTTAAGCAACACATCAGGGCTGGTAATCTTCTCCAAGAAAGGGTGTGTGTGAACCAAAACAAGAATGCATAAAAGTGGTCTTCTGATCTCCACAGGTACACCAAGGCATGAAATCCTTCATCACCATACTAATGAATAAATAAAAATGATTGGCAGGAAAAATGATGTCAGCAATCAATATACAATGACCTCTGTAACACCAATTGCTNAACNGTCTTATTAATAAAAAAAACCTGGAGCCAGATATTGGGGTGAAAGCTGAAAGATCAGAGAAACAGAACAAGACACAGCCAACCTCATCTTGCCAACTCTTCAGCTGATCCTGTTTCCACTAATCCTCAGACTGAAAGCCTCTGAGTCCTCAACCCTGAGGGTCTCAGTTCAATAGCTGCTTAGTTCCTGTCTCCTCATGCCTTGTATACTATTCTTCACCCAGCCATGTCACTTCCTGGAATTAAAGGCATGTGTGCTCCCACGCAAAGACGTGAAGTCTCAAGTGCTGGGATTAAAGGTGTGTGCCATCATGCCAGGCTTTGTTCCCAGTGTGGCCTTGAACTCACAGAGATCCAGATCTCTGCTTCCTAAGTGATAGGATTAAGGGTGTGTGCCAACATTGACTGGTCTCAATGTCTAATCTAGTGTCTGGCTCTGTCCTCTGATCTCCAGATAAGTTTTATTGGGGTGCACAATATATCACCACAGACTTCAAAATCCATTGGAATTCCATTTTTAATTGTAAATATGGAAATATATATATATATATATATATATATATATAGCCTTACACTGAAAGTCAAAGGGACTCCCACCCACCCAGAGTCTCAGTATGTAGCTCTAGATGTCATGGAACACAATATGTAGTTTGAGAATACCTTGAATTCACATAGATTACTTGCCTCTGCCTCCAGAGTGCTTGGATTAAAAGCATGCACCACAATGCCTCATTTATTAACTGATCTACACTAAAATAAATTTTGAAGCCTGTCCTTTGGGAATCTGAAAAATTGCCCCTANTGAAGAGGAAAGATGAATAGAAAAGTGGCAAATGTATGATTAAACCTAGGTGACAATAGCTGTCTACTTCAAAGTTGTGTAATCAGAATAAGTAAACTTGAAAGAACTGATCAGAGTTTAACATTCTAAGTATCCCTTTTTGCTAAGAAGAATGCACTTATGAGTAATGTTTTGATGATTGTGGCCATTAAAGTTCAAAGGTAATCACCAAAAACAAAAACGTGACTGTTTATTTACATAGTTTTTGAAATATGTTATTCAAATACAAAATTTGAACACAGTAAAATACATAAATGTGGATAATACAAGTAGAATTCATTACACCAAAATTATACAAACTATCACTAGATGATGTCATTAAATTATATCTTTGCATCACTTCTGCATAGGATTTTTTAAATTTCGTACTGTCATGTTTCTATATCACTACAAAATATGAATTTTTAAAATAATTGTTATAAGTACTATCTTAATTCTCCCAGATACTTAAAGTTTTAAGTGAATCTATTACTTATAGTTTGATTAAACACCTAAGAAAACATCTAATTTCAAAACCCCAGCCTTTAACATTTAGTTTGTGTGTGTGTGTGTGTGTGTGTGTGTGTGTGTGTGTCTGACAGTGGGTGTTCATATTTCACAACGCAAAGGTTGAGGTCAGCAGACAACCTTCAGGGGCCATACTTCGCCTTGCACATTCTTTTGAAGCAGAATCTTTTTTGTGGTTTCTACAACTTAACTGTTTACTCCAGGATAGTTGGCTTCCAGGGCATTGTCCAGTCTGCCTTCTATTCACCACAGTAATGCATAAATTGCAGAGGTGCTCTGCTGTATCTCGATTTTATGTGGGTTATCATGAAGTGTTTTCGTGTTTACTGGGTAATGTTAACATCATCATAAACATGATCTATCAATTAATTTATCAATCTATCAATCTATCTCTCTATCTATCTCTCTATCTATCAATCTATCATTTTTTGTAGTAAAAATACAGTTACGCTTCCCCGGTCTTTTTCAAATATATTATCTGTTGTCACTTCTCTAAAACTGACAGAGATCTTTTTAAAAAAAAAATGTGTGTCCTCCTGAGGCTCAGGGATCATTGCGAAGAGGGGACAGAAATATTTTAAGATCCAGAAGCAGTTGATCACTATAAGAAAACAGTGTTTTCTGGGCACACATGAATCCTGAGCAAGTGAGAAAATGTGCACAAANACTTGGCAAGCTAAAGCCATACAAAATTATAGCATACACACAGGTATTTGCTCCAAAGTCTCACCCATATCTAGGAAGCTATTGACAATTGATAGTTGATAGTTGCTGGAAGNGGGGGAGTTAGTTTTCTTTATATGAGCTTACCACTAAAGAACACACTGTAAAGCAATGCAGTCAAGAGTTAATGGACAGCTCAAACTGTACTTTTTTAGGTTTAAAATAAAACAGGATGCAAAGTTGGGTGAGTAGTAAAAGGATAGATCTAAGAAGAATTTGAAGAGAGGGGAAATATGATCAGAACACAGTATACATAATTCTGAAGAAACTAATAAAAGGAGGCAAATATGTATTTAAGTAACTTGCATAGTCCTACCTAATTATCTGAGTTTGAACCCTACAATTCATATAATTGAAGTAGATAACTGACCATGCCAAAACTGAAACTCAAAAGGCTTCAATAATTACATAAGGAAACTGAAATGAAGAGAATACATAAGAGGCAAATGGGATAAATTATCAACATTGGTTTTGCCAGTAGCTGAGCTACATACCCAGCCATACTTTATCTTTAATACCAAGAAGGAAATTGATACTCTAGTTCCACTTCAGTTTTGAAAATCAAAATTACTCTTTCTATTTTCTTTGGAAGATAATAGCAAATCTGCTCATTTGCCAAGTGACTTAATAAAATCTTTAAATTTATGTACAATTTATTCTTTAACAAATGTTAGTTGCATGGAACAATATGTTTTGTTTTGGCATTTCCATATATGTATATAACTTACTTAGATCATACTCATTTCTACTTCTTTTTCTTAAAGACAAGGAAGGAGGCGTTAGAGGAAAGTATCCACAAATAAATAAAACAATAGTGATACCCTTCATCTACTTTATGAGAATATCAATATGATGATTCTAAAGCTTCAAATTAATCATAGAAGACCAAACAAAACTCACCATCTTTCTTCTTTCTAAAAATTAGAATATAAAATTAGAATTTCATTTATAAATGGCATAAACAGCAAAAAAGTATATGTGGAAGTATAATAATAACAAAAACTTGAAAGTTAAGTGGTATAAAGATCACATAGTAACTGCATAACTTAAAAAAATTGAATACTGAAATGTCCCATAAAAATGAGAATCTGAAATTATTTAATTGAACATACAATATCTCTTTGAAGGCAAAGCACATAATGTAATGGTAGAACAATTAACTGTTTGTAGTTAAAGTAGAAACAACCATAGTTTTTATTCATTNATTTATCAGAACATGAAAGAAAGTAGTTCTGCAGATGAATAATCTGGCACTTCTGCGAGCATGGGCCAAGTTGACATACTAGTTTTAACTCAATTATTATAATTAGTTGCAGGTGCTAAGAAGTGAAAAAAAAGGTGTATGGAAATGGGCAAGTGTTTCTCAGAGAAACAAAAAATGATACCTGAGAAAACTGCAGAGCAGGCCCTCCCCACCAAAGCATCATCCTTTGAACTGATTGCATTAGAGGCCATTCATTTTCTGAGTCCACACATCTATTGCCCAGGCGCAATCTGTCCAGCTACGTGAGGAGGGCATAGCAATGGCTCAGTGCTGGTTTATATCATTAATCATCGCTTTATGTTTTGTAAATGACAGAAGAGCAACAGTGCATCATTGTCCAGTTCTGTGTAATCAGAAGTAAGAGACACTAGTTACACTGAGGAAGAAAAACCAAAGAGCATTTGCTTGAGGAAGTGCCCTTTGATTTAATCCTTGATGTGTAAGTAGGATTATTTTGCTAGCAGCCTTATTCATTCACTTCACNGTGCAAATGTTCCATACTCCAACAGTTTGTATTTCTGAAATTTGGATTCCTTAAATAAAACTTGTGCGAAACTCAGATGCTAGTTACTAAATAACCTGATATCCTTTGTTCTGATTCTTTAAACTTCCTTTTATTTATCTTTGATGGGCTTGTCCTGTCTTAGTTTCCTTGTGTCAATCTAATTTATCTTTCTTAGGATTGTTTGTTCTTTACTTTTTTCTTCTTATATGTCTTCACTAAAACTTAATCTTTAGTAATAGTCATCAGTCTTAATTTTTCCTTTACATTTCCATGCTTTACATTTTTTTAAGAAATCTCACTTCAGTCCTAAGCATTATACACTAGAGAAAGACACTATATACATG
This sequence comes from Neotoma lepida, assembly GCA_001675575.1. Classification (NCBI taxonomy): domain Eukaryota; kingdom Metazoa; phylum Chordata; class Mammalia; order Rodentia; family Cricetidae; genus Neotoma; species Neotoma lepida. Next base: position 19,812 of record LZPO01117761.1, read on the forward strand.
CATTGAAAACACATCAAATGATGTTTCACCTATAGAAGAGATGGCTCACTGGGATGTGAAAAGTGCTTTCAATTATTTGAAGGACTGTTGTGTGAAAAAAGGATTACATTTATTTTGTGTTTCCAGGGGGAACAGCTAGCATCAAAGACCAGAATTTTTATGGAAACATATTTTTGGATCATTGTAAGAAGGAAATTTTTAAAAATTGTCTTGGATAAAAATACTGAATTAGTCAGAATGTAGAAAATTTGGGGGGCATTAAAAGACTGTCAAACAGATTGAATGACAATTTGTTCAGGCTATATACTAGGAAATGGTGCATCAGATGAAGATAGAATATTACAGTTTTCAAAGTCTATTGCATTGCACAGATAATATTGTGCTATGATCCCCTTAGAGTTCCCATTGTTCTCTCAAGTCAAGTGTATCTCTAACATAATTCATCATGTTCCTTTTTAGTTGCTTTCCGGATGACTTCTCATCTGCTACAAGAACTATCTCTACACATCATCACATGCCCTGGAAACAGAATCCATCTCTGGCTCACTTCTTACTCTTTTGTTCCTCATAATCTCATCAGTCATGCAGTCCACACATTGGTCTTTTGGTAAAGCCTCTTTTGTTTCCCCTTTGGTCTATCCATGCTAACTCTTGTGCCTTTGAAATTTCTCCATCACTCCGGAAAGAAAGATGTTTATTTTCTTTCATAATAGGATACCTTTAGATTTTATCTCCATATATGCAATGGAGGAGATACCATATTATCTTTAATGCCTTCACTGTAAAAAGGAAGTGTAAATAACAAATATCAAATACATTAAATCACTTTAAACCTATTTTATATTGTACTAACATCAGTTTATCAGCTTCTGTTTTACCCAGAGATGCATAGTGTTAGTAACATTAACCCACTATCAAATAATGTCTGCTGGCTCCTTGAAATGAATGAGCTTTCCTAACAATATTTGCAGGTCCCTTTAATCTTGCATGTCCATTTATAATTTATTATCTATGCTTTGTTTTTTTATCTTTTTCCTACTTTATCTCATTGTTAAAACAGTATGCCTTATAATTTTTTCTTAAAATACAGCATTAATTTCTTAATTTTATGTATAATTCACTTTAAAAGACATTATTTTCGTTCAGAATTTTATACAATGTGTTTTTCTCATATGCCCCAGCTTGCACAAATCCTCCAGATGTACCTGCCTTTCCCAACGTACCTCAGTTTGTGCCCTCTGTTTTTTGTTTTTTTATTTTGTTTTTGTTGGTTTTTTTTTTGATTCCACT
>LZPO01117762.1:0-30035 GCA_001675575.1 Neotoma lepida
TGTGTGTGTGTGTGTGTGTGTGTGTGTGTGTGTGTGTTTCATACAGCCTAGCTATGTAGTAGTCTATCATCTAGGTTTGTGTAAGTATGGTTCACACCATAGCAAAGGCTCCTAGCGGCAGATTTCTCAGGGCACATCCCATCACTAAGTGATATATGACTGCATTTATCCTCAATTTAGTCATTCCAGCAATTTTACTAGGGTTCCAACTCTAGCATTGTAGTGGGCACAGAGCTTTGATTGTTGGATATCTACATAATCATCACCTCAAATTCAAGCGTGGGAAGCTGAACTCAGCACAATGCAATCATCTGGGCATGTAGGTCCTCGACACAGTTGCTTCCTTTCCACTGATGTCCAGCATCTTTTAGATATGGCTTGTTACCTACATCACTCAAGGCAACTCTGTTGCTTTGATGCCTATTTTAGTGATGTATGACTATATACACAAAAACAATTTAAATTAGAAAAACCATAGATATTGTTTTAGTAGAATGCCTTAAGAAGCAAACTGAGTTCTATTAACTAAACAGTGAAACAAATGCACAATAAACTCAGGAAAGTTCTTCCCCACAGTTCCCTTCATTTTAATGTCCCAATCAGATGTCAGTCTCTGTTGTGGGACATTTTCATCACATCCTGACACTCCTAAGACTGCCCAATAAAGTTATACCTTGAATTAGTAGGTGGAGCCAGCTGACTGGAATTGGTCATAGAGAAGCAAGCAATTTGGATAGAGAAGACTCACAGGAAGGAAAGGGCAGGGATGACAGTTTGGGCTTCTTCTGGTCCTGGGAAGAGGGAAGAGATGAGTCTCTGGCAGTGTCTCCAGCCAAAAAGCAAGGTCATCAGTTGCTACTCAGCCTCTCTGAGCTAGCAGGTTTTCACCCCAGCATTTAACTTCTGAATGTTATTGATAAATAGAACAATAGAGACTTAATTTGTGGCAGCAGCAGATCCCCTGCTGTGGGACCAGAAGCCCCACCAGGCTGCTGCCTGAGTGGCTGGTGGGGCACTGACTGAGGGGCCATGGGCCACATCCCACTCCCCCCTCAACAGATAAAAGTTTAAATATCAGTAGATTTATGTGCAGCTGCTAAGTCAACAGAAAAACATCGTATCCTTATAGCTTTTCTCCCAGTTCTCTCCAAATTACTGCATACTAGGATTAATTGATTAATTGATAATTTCCTTTGGTCCATCTCTCCCCCTTTTTTTTTCCTATTGCTCTTTGGAAATCAACCTGCTCCTCCCAGATTCTCCGTCACTCTCCCATGATTTTATCTCTGTCCAGTAAACACTTACAAGAGGGGTAGGCCAAGACAGAATCCCCTCATTGAGAGGGAGTCAGAAAATTCAAATACATATTAATGATTTTCCCATCACATCTATGTTGATAGGGATAAAGACTGAGCTGTGTCACAAAGCAACAAAGTGTCATTGTGATAAATGTTTAATTGGGGCCATTGCATCATGTGCAAATATCGTACAACGTGCTTACAAAAGCCCCTATCCTATACAGTTGGGTTATATGATACAGCTATGCATGTAGATAGTCATTGACTAAAGTGACTATATAAATATTCAATTTCCTTAGCCAAATTCCAACCTCTTTTCTAGACTAAGAATAGAGCAAGATGGATATAGACCAGATCCAATTCCTACTAACTTCCTCTCCTGACTTCTTCCCACAGAACTGGCTGCAGGGAGATAAATGGGAAATGTTCCTCACTCTATCTTCCTAACCCAAAGCTAAGAAGGACCAGCCTCAACATCAGGAACGAGGTGGAACCACAGACTGAAGCATGGCAGTGATGATCAGGTCCATCCTTAACTCTGCCTTGTTAAATTGTCCTTCTGCTAAATGGAAATGACTCACTTCTACCCTCACATATAACTCAGAGATACAAGAATTTTTCTTGAAGACAGTTCACAGCTGGGATATAATCCACATGTTACTGGACTAAATAAAGGGGGTCTGTTCCACAGAATCTTTTGAGTCAATAATGTGAAGTCATCTTCCTGTTCTCATTCCCCCGTCTTCCTCAGTCTGAGCAGTGTGGATATGCAACAAAGAACACGCTGGAGTACCACAGTTTTATTTTCGTAAGAGAAAGACAAATTGTTGCTTTCTGTGCTAGAAATGCCAGTGTGAGGTGGCAGGCATTTGATACTGTGGTCCCCTCCTGTTCTACATTGGCCAGGGGTCAAATGCCCTGAGTTGACTCGCCAGCATTTTGTCTCATTATGTACTGTGGAACAGCCAACTGATCCACACCCTCCTAATCTTTCTGTCATTAGTGATTGGCCCTCACTCTGGCAGGTTTCTGGCTTGAAACTGAACACTTGTGACAAGTTCTACAAAGATGAGAATTTAGCCAAGGGGCTCTTTCGTCAATTAAGACATTTCATCCCACAATTGCCACCAGGGGCTTTCCAGGGCTCGTGAGGTTCCCACTGCTGTCTGGATTTCAAGAATGAAAAGAAAAATGTGAGCCCTTCTGAAGGCCTTCATTCCATCACAGGGAAGGGGGCACCTCGCCCTCTCACTTAAACCCTTGCTAGGAAGGAGACATCCGCACGAGAAACACTTCCCCATGAGTGACTGTCCACTGGTGACTGTCTAGTAACTTGAATTATCTAGACAGCCAAAGAAAATAAATCAGACCTGAGATACCACTTTGGGTCTGAATTTTCCAAACTGGCTGTCTAACCGGGCTGCTAATTCAGACAGGTCCTAATTCACAGGAAAATTGCTGACGTTTCTGCCACAGATGTTGAAAGTCGGCCTCAAGTTTCTCCATATTATGTTACACAGTGAATGTACAAACATGTTCTTAAGTACAATATACTTATTATATGGTGATGTGTATGTGACTTAAAGTCAGTAGAAGCCTGGGGTGATCCTCTGGTTTATTTATTTATTTATTTGTTTGTTTATTTGTTTACTGTTGCTGTTGCAGCCCAATTCACAATTAGTTGTTTGGTGTAAAACACCCGGCTTTACTCTGATCGGCATTTTTAAAATGTGCTTGTTTTTCTCAGGTCATATTTCCTTTTGAGATGATTTAGGAATTTTAATAAACTATAATCCAAAAGCTCTCAGAATGTTCTCCATGGTCTTCTGGGAAGAAGAGCCATCGATGAACCCAGGGCTGAAGCTGAATTATGTTTGAAAATGTAAAGGCCGAGCTGTCAGGTCAGTCCTTGGAGCCAGAGTGGCTGATTTACAGTATCGCCAAATTCCCCACGGATGTATAATCACATCTTGTTCCCACTGCCTTTGGAAATTTTGTGTAACTTAAGAATTTTAATGCAGATATAGAGTACGAAGCAAACATCAGCAAACACAAATCTAGCTTTGCCCCAAGCTCCAACTTCCACTCAGTGAGTAGCTCCAGATAGGGAGCCTTCCCTCTCTAGCATGCTGGGGAAACCAGACACTTGACAATAAATTTGTTCCCAAAGTCTCAAGTAGGTTATGTGAATGAGCTGAGCTGGCGTGAGGTGAATTATCTTGAATTTCAAGACATTTCAGAGCTGGGTTTTGTGCAAAGCTGTCCTTAAACTTGGTGCTCTCCAAGCTAGTGAGACAGCTTTCTCTCAGGGCATTCTCAGGGAAGGTCCAATTGTACCAAGAAAACCAAAAGAAAACAAACCAAAGCGAGATCACCAAAGAGGAGCAGAGAGAAAGTCAGCTGGAGATTATCATGCAGAATGCGAGCATGCCTGTCTTTGTCTCATGATTAAAATGGTGTAAACAGAGAATTAAAAGGTCTGGGTAAATGTTCAAAGTTAGTATCTGCAGAATCAAATATTATCAATGATTTTACAGGTTCATTTGTTAGTGACTTTTTAAATATATTTTAAAAGTCTGTCTTTTTCTTTTTCTTTTTTCTTTTTCCTAAATTGGACAAACCACAATGGGTAAGTGTGGCCAGAGATGGAATGATCAATCTTTTCATAGGCACAGTGATCACAAAATGCCATTAACAATCTTCTACTTGGCTATGATCTCACTTATTATTTACTCTTTCAATCTGAAAATACAGAGTACAAAACCAGGAACTGTCTGTGCCTGTGTGGGACTTACAGTCCCAGGGTGGAGACAGTCATTCCATATGACAGGAACGGAGTTAAATTACAGTTGTGAAAGGGACTTCAAAGTGGAACAGGGAGCACCAAGGTCTTCCAGCGTGGAATTTGGCCCATTGGCAAAATCAAGAATTGACTCCCCTGCTGAGCCTGCAGAACGAGCAGGGATGGGATTCAATTAGGTAAAGCTAGGAGGAAATCACTGTCCAGGCACAGATGAATATTTGAGAAGGGCCTCATCAGAGGGTGAGGCTGGGGTGGGTCTGACATTCAACTAGGAGGGTTTAAATACATATGAGGTGACTGCAAAGATGCCAGGGTCTTAAGCCACAGGATCACTATGTTCTCCTAAGGACAAACAAGAGAATGCCACTGAGGGTTTTGAGTGTGTGTGCATTTGTTTTACTGAGACATTAGTCACAAACAGAAATGGTATAAGCCTGTTGTTATGGTTTGGATATAAAGAGTTTTCCTCAGATGTCTTATGTAGAGAAGGCCTGATCCCGAAGCAAAAAAACAGCATGACACTCTTTTGTGAGATTCTGGAATCTTTCCAAAGTAGGTCTTAGCTAGAAGTAATAAGTCACTTNAGGCATGTTTTTAGGGACTGTATGTTCTTCTAGGTCCCTCTTTCCTTCTGTTTCCTGTCCACTGTGATGTCAAGAATCTCCCCCACCACATGGTCCTGTATGTCACTTCTTGCCAAGTGCATGGGATGCAGCAGCCAGGTACCGAATTCTCTAAAAGCATGAGCTGAAATAATTCCTTCCTTTAAGTCACTCATTCCAGGTACTTTGTCATAGCACCCAGACAAGCAATTAGTGTGCATATGGTGTACAGTGTGATATTTCAACATACAGAGACAATATGAAATAATTATGACCATCTAGTGTTGTGTTTTAAGATCATTCTCTCTGCAGGTAGGGATTTATTGGGGATTATCCAAACCTTCAGGTTTAAATAGGGAGTGTGAAGTCAATCATAGTGAGCTAGAATACTCAACAATCTAGACTGGAGAGATGGGGGTCCTGATGCAGGGAGGGAGGATGAGGAAGAGAGAGGGAATGGGGAGGAATATGGAAGGGTGAGGCAGGGTAGGGGCACAGAAGGAGTAAATTCAGGTTGAGAAGAGATGAGGAGAGGTGAAAGAGAATAGAGGAGGGTGCAGAGGGGTGAGGAGAAGGAGAGATGTCCAGAGATACAGAGAGGTGAGGAAGGAAGAGATGGAAAAGAGTATAAAAAGATGAGGAAGGATAAAGAGGGGAGGGAAGAGTAAATGATGGAGGGAAGGGGTGAGGAAAGAAGAAGGGTGGAGGGGTAAGGAGGGCAGAGCAGTAGTGGAGAAGGATAGAAAAAGGGCAGGGACAAGAGGCAGGAAGGATGGAAGGGTCAAATCATCTGCTGCTATGTGGAATGGGAGTTACATCCTCTTTAAGACAATGAACCCAGCAATCTCCTAAGGAGAGTTGTCTGGATATGCACAGATGGAAATATATCTCCTGACAATATCTCAAAGGTGAGCCAAGTGGCTTGAGTCTCAGTGGGGAGGTCCAGGCCAAGAGATACAGGAGTGAGTCTTAAACTTGGAGAGGTGAAGCACAACTATAACCCAGATTACTAATCTCTCTGCCTGCAGTAAGGAGGTGGGCACAAAGCCTGAAATGGCAGAGCCACCAGGCAGCTCTGTTGCTAGTCACTCCCACACTGCCTGGGGCTTGAAGGGGTGACATATTCCCTAAGGCCAGGTCCACACCCCTCCACCCATCATTTCATTAGGACTCCCAAGGGCCATGGACTGGGAAAATCTACCTCTGCTTTCACACTAAAAAATTCCCTTAAAAAAGACTTATTGTTGTTATTTTATGCATATGAATGTTTTGCCTGAGTGTATGTCTGTGCCTCACATATATGTCTAGTGCCCAAGGACATCAAAAGAGGACATTGGATTGCCTGGAAATGGAGTTACAGATGGTTGTGAGCTACCACGTGGGTACTAAAAATAGAACCCGGGTCCTCTAAGAGAGCACTTAACCACTGAGCCATCTTCTCAGTCCCTGTCTCTTATACACATCTAGATGTGTATAAGAGACAGGATTAAAGGCGTGCGCCACCACCGCCTGGCTGCCATTTTCTTGTTCCTGGTTAGGAACAGAAATTAAGATATTTCAGTCCAGGAAGTCACACTATGATGATCTCTTCCACAGAATATTGCTAAATTCTGGCCCTTCAAGTGGCTGGGATGATAGGCATGTTCTGTTTCTGTAGAATACAGATATCAGCAGCTGGGTCCACAGGATAGGATTTTTTTAAAAATAGCATGTTTATGTGCATCTGGTAGCTTTACACATAAATTCCTATTATTTTATTGTTGTATTAAGGCAAACCATTATTATTGATATCGTTCTCAAATCTTTATTGCTGTAGCTTTCTTAATGTCTATTTCTTCTTGAAATGATCTGATATTGTTATCATCTGCATCCTTCCTGTAGCTACACGTAAGGTGACCAGAGAGCTTGAGCTGTCTTGTAACACCATGGGGTTAAAAGATTGAAGCTTGGGGTTAGTGAGGTGGGTTACCATCTAAAGCCAAGCCTGACTATCTGAGCTCAAGCCCCAAGACCCACATGGCGGGAGGAGAGAAAGGACTCCTGCAAATTTTCCTCTGACCTACACACACACACACACACACACACACACACACACACACACACACTGTGGCTCATACACCCACACTTCTGCCCAATAAAATAAATAAAAGTGGGTTTTTGTTTGTTTGTTTGTTTTTGTTGTTGTTTTGATTTTTTTAAGCTGGACTGCGGAAAAGGCTCAGTAGGTAAAGTGTTTGCTGTGTAAGACCTAAATTTGGGTCCCCGGTGAGCACATGTGCACACACACACACACATACACACACACACACAAAATTGTGGCCTTTGAAGTTAAAAAACAATGGTTAGATATACCCTTGGCTGTGTCCTTGAACAAATATTTAATCTCCTTCACACAGTCCTTAATACAACCCAACCTCAGAGGACATTAAAATCCAGCAAAACACCTCTCTATGGTAGGTGTGCTGTTAATTTTCCATTGGTCCTTTTTCCTTCTTTTTATTTATTTATTTACTTTTATTTTATATGCATTGGTGTCTTGCCTCCAGGTAAGTCTGTGTGAGAGTGTCAGATCTTGGAGTTATAAACTGTTAGCTACCATGTAGGTGCTGGGGTTTGAACCTGGGTCCTTTGGGAGAGCAGTCAGTGCCCTTAACAGCTGAGCCATCTTTCAGTCCCCCTTTTCCTTCTTTTTTCTGCTCTTCCCCAGCTCCAGTTTCCTTTTATGGTGTGTGTGTGTGTCCTACACAGAAAGATGTTTCTCAATTTTACAGACCCTGGGAAGTGTCAGCCCCCATGAGTTCCTGACTACTGACCACAATTTCTACACATAGTATGCTCAACACCCTGAGAGAGTTCATGAACCCCACAAGGCTCCCTGGGCAATTCCAGATCATAAAAATATAAAACATTAGACAGCTTTCAGAAAATCATTTCTAAATGTCTTTAACTCCCCAGAAATATTGCACCCTGGCTGCACACCCTTCTTCTTTGTGGTGCCAGTGGACCCGCAGCTGGCCCACTAAGCCACCTGATACCAGGCCTACAGCAGGGTGTAGCATCCAAGCCAGAGCCTTAGGCACCTGATGCTTCCATCAAACCTGCCCTGAGCTCCATCTCCTGCTTCCTTCCTCTTCTCTGAGAGCCTCTGCCCCTTCTCTGAAAACCTGTCCAGACAGCTGAACGATTGCCCTGCTCCAAGGATGCCCTAGCCTTCATGCTCCTGGCTGATTGCCAAGCTCTTTATGACTCCGACCCAGCGTAAATAGGCACAAACCCATGGGCAGGGTGGTTATTTTTAGAAAGGCAATGATGTTTGCTTTGGGGGAAAAAAAAGTCACCAGGCGAGGAGTGAGAAATACTTTTCCTTTTGCTCAAAGATCACTGCTTTGAGAGCGATATGGCAAGAACCAAATATTTAGGTGATTTTCTTTTCAAAGGGTCAACTTGTGAGACTTGCATAGGAGCTGTGTTGCGTATTTCTCAGTCCCCAGTGGTTGATGAGAGGTGATGGTTTATGGTTGTCTTCCAAACTTCACATGTTGGTGCCTAGACCCAAAAAGCACATGTTAAAGGTATGTGTGGGGTGACTGGATCCAGAAGACTGCCCTCATGAAGAGATTCATCCACTTGTGGATTAGGAGGTTGGTGAATTATCAAGGCAGTGACTTTATCATCAAAGTGAGCTCCCCCGGCATGCCTGCTCCTGGCTGTGTGATGTCCCATCATGCCATAACCCAGATGCTGCATCATGACCTAACAGCCAACTTAGAGGAACAAAAGGAAGTTGTTAAGATCACCAGGGANGTAGAGGTGTCCTTTTTTTTTCCTTAACAGATTTTTTATTGATTCTTTGGGAATTTCACATCACGTGCCCCAGTTCCACTCACTTCCCAGTCCCTCTGTATCCACCCTTTAACCTTGAAGTGTCCCTCTGCCAAAGGAAACCTAAAAAGGAAAAAATAAAAATATGATAAAATAAAAAATACAAATACAAATAAGAATATTAATTTAAAAACAAAAAAAGCAAGCAAACAACAACAAAAACCACTTCACTCCTCTATCTTTCCTGCCTCTCCATCACCTCTTTGTCTTAGTGGCATTGGGAGCTGCTGTGTATCATGCAGTGTAACCTTTTGTCCAAAAAGCTTTACTTGCAAATGTTCATTGTGTAATGTGTTGTGGGTCAGGTTCAAGGCCTCTGGCTTCTGGTACACCATCAATACTGGACCTTCACCGAAACTCCTCTCGGATATCCTGCTGTTGCTTTGAGTCATGGAGATCCCGTGGCTATGTTCTTCAGGACCAGTCTCTGCATGCACACTCCAGGAGGCCACAGATGGGGTAAATGTTGGGAAGTGCCAATTTAAAGCCCTGGATGTATGTCTGGGTGTTGACCCCTGACTGGGCTGCTGGGACCAACCTCCTCAGGTGAGGAGCAGAGCCAGCTCTCTCATGCTGGGGTCATTGGGGTCCCCTATCACAGGGTTGGTGAGGGGTGGGGTTAGCTCTCCTGTGGGGGGCAGCTCTCCCTGGGGCAGCTCTCCCTGGGCCAGTGATGGCTAGAACCAGCTCTGCACAATCTTCTCACCTCAACACATGATCCAACATGTGGTTCAGCACATGGTTCTCATGGGCCCCTGTGATAACAGGGGCAACAGACATCAACACAGACCCCGGCTGTGGCAGGGCCACGGACCCGGACATGTCCAGCAGCAGCAGCTTGGGCCCAGATGTCACCATGGCCCCGGTGGCAGCACAGGCCTCTCAGATTGACACAGGCCCAGAAGCAGCATGGTCCCTGGACTCCAACATTGCCCCAGATGGTAGCTCAGACCCCAGACAGTTTCCTGGCTTTCGACGGAAACAGGGGAGCTGTCCTTTTTTATGATTCGGATACAAAGTGGGAGCCTGGTTGGAAGAAGTTGATCACCAGGAACATGACTTTAAATAGTATACATATTTAACTTTCTGTCTCCCTGTTTCTGTCCACTGTGAGATGAGAACCCCCCTCCATATGTTCCCGCTGTCCTGTCCCGCTGTCCTGATATATGGAGCCACATGATCACAGACAGAATTCTCTGAAAAACAAGGACAAAAATAAACCTGTCTTCCTTTAAGTTGTCCTTTCAGGCATTTTGGTCACAGCTATATAAACATAAGTAGCACATTCTCCTTCACATTGTTCTTCAGAGTCACAGAAAATTTAGGCAGTGTAGTCAGCTTCTTCTGGTAGGTTGGAGACTCACCTAAGCTTCCCACCCTTCTGCCTGGGCCCCCAAGTTGTCTGCTCTATGACTGACCTTCCCATGTAGATGGAACTCACATTATTGTCCCTCCAAGGGGATTGTCAGTATATTTCGGTGTCATGGTGATCTGTTATCCTCAACATCTATCTACTCCCTAATAAGAATGAAAGCTACTTAATGGGTTCAGAGTGCTAGTTAGGGAAGATAGATGATGGTGCTGGGTGTAGAGTGCTAGTTAGGGAAGATAAATGATGGTGCTGATGGTTACACCACATTATAAATATCTTTAGTGTTGCTCAGAACCTAATACAATTAGCAGAANAAAATGGTTAAGATGATAAAGTCTATGTTATTTATGTTAATCTGTCTGATTATGATTTTGATCTTATTTATTGATATGAAAAATATTTAAGACTCAAGAACAAACATTTGAGATCCCCACCAAAGTATTCCTGCTACNTTTCAGGGCATAGTGGTCTGACTTGATGTCAATGCTTCTGTTGCATACATGTATCCTTTAAAACCAATCTCTCCACGGACTCATCTTCATCTTCTCTCTTGTGTATGTATGCAATGCCTTCCCTGTGGTGGACGTTGTGAAATGAGAATGCAGGAATCACCCACAGAAATGGAGGAATAAAAGAGAAGGTGNTTGTACANGGCGTGGAGCTAGCATNTTTAAGAGAACTCCAGTTAACTTAAGTCTAATCACCAAGACTTCTACTACAGACACATTCTTATCAGATGCTTCAGAGCTTATAACATTGTTCAGACTTCTCGGGAGGCTGCTTAAACTTGTTATTTGCAGCTCAGAAATCCTCCAGAAGCCATTAGCTTATATTAGTTTAAGGCCACTAAATTCTTTCCTAATGACAGAGCCTTTCAAAGTGGCTGGTTCAAGAGATGTACAGCTAACTTCACACTGGGGATATTTTGTGGGCAAACTAGTCCTGGNTCCTNCCTTCCTTAAGTGCCTCTTTCAATCACCCAGAAGGACTTATCCTGGAGACCACTGGGAAAGAATGCTAATTATATCAGCCAATGGGAGTGATTTTCAGTTTCCCTCTACTTCAGAACTCCCAATGGCATTCCTAGGACAAGCTGTCTGCTGTTGAATTGTGGCACCTTAAGACTGTCAGTCACTAAAGACAACAAGGTATATTATATCTGAAAATCACTTTTCATTTGCCAAACAGTTGGCAACCATGGAAAAATTATCGTAGCCACTTCTCCCTCATGTGGCCTAAATTCTTGAATAAACTATTGCCTCTGAACAGAACAATATCAAGTGAGAATGAGCCACATATATTTTTTTGTAATTCCCATTTGTGTCATACAAATCACAAATGCAGATCAAAATATACTCATTAAAGAGGTGGAAAGCTGAGGCCCTGAGGGCAAGGCGTTCACCCAAACTCAGATCTCTTAACTCAGACGCATACATTTGAAGGTTCCTTGGGGACTTTACTAACCTGTGATTTCTCAGGGCCATTCTGTGCTTTCCCAGGTAACATTGGATTGTGCCTCAAGAGACCAGGCAGCATTTAAGTATTGCACAGAGTGATGGGGAAATAATTGAAGTGAGAGAACTTTGCTCTTGGACCCAGAGGCAAATGCATAATGCCACTCCATGAGTCAGAAAGTAAAATGTCATTTTCATATCAATTTCCCTAAGGGAAAATAGTTTCCAGCACTATTGTTCAGACAGTACTTCTCCCAATATGTCACCTGCACCATCTCACTTCATCTTCATGATCGCTTGTGAGGTGGACATTACCAAGTGTCCCACTGGGTGTGGAAAGCAAGGCACAGAGAGGCTATGCAGCCCATGTAGCTTGAATTCAGCCATATTTCAATCATAAATGTGTGGGTTTGGAGCAAGCACAGACTGGGTTACAGCCTGCTGAATCCATGCATGTGGATACCACTGACTAGTCAAAAAGCATATCACGTACATTCAGCCTACCCAGTGTCCCAGCTTAGCTGAGTCTGTTATCATACTTACAAATCATTTAACACAACACCTACTATAAAGCAAGGTATCAGCTATCACACATGACTCATTGAATGCTGCACTGAAGGTAACAAGCAGTGATTGTATGAGTTAAGCTTTTGTACCATTGTAAGATTGGAAAATTTTAAATATTGGGGCTGGAGCTCCGCAGTTTAGAGCACTGGCTATACTTCCAGAAGATCTAGGTTCAATTCCTAGCACTCGTGTGACAGCTAACAGTCACTTGTAACCCTAATTCCAGAGGATTCAATGCCCACTCTGGCCTCTTCAGGCAAGGCACACACATGGTGCAAAGACACACATATAGGAAAAACACCTATACACATAAAATACATATTTTTAGCCATAAGTATTCTCAGTGTTCTTAACCACTGTTGGAGTGTGTCACTATTAAGACTTCTGTTTTATAAAAAAAAAATCAAAATCTTCCACAAACATCATTATAAAAACATCTGCTCACCCTCTTCACAATATCCTCATTAGTTATACAGCAGAGAGGTGAGGTTTCTTGAGAAACCTACATCCTCCCTTGGGAGTGTACAACTGTCCTTCTACATGTGTTTTTCTCTCTCTATTATTGCCCAGGCTTAAGTCATACTAAAGTGTTTTCTTAATAAACCCCAACTTTTCTCTACTAAATAAGTAAAAAATAAATAAAGTTAGATAAAACACACACACACACACACACACACACACACACTTCCTATCCAGGATGAGGGAAGAATGTGATGCACATTCCTTTGTGTTTTGACAGCGTGCAGATATGCCTTGGTGAGGACACATCAGACTAGCATCCACATTAGTTTTCAGGCTTTATGAGACAACTCAAGTCTGAGCTAGTCACTGCTGAGGTGGAGACAGGTAGATCTGGGGTGTCTTTCTTAGGCTTGTTAATCTTTAAACTGTGGTTAATTCTCTCCTCTCTGCCTGGCTAACATCAACTTCTGCCATGCNTCTCAGCCCAACTATTTCTTCCAGCCTCTTGAGGTCAGGTCAGACCTATCAATCATAGGCAATGAAAAACAGATTATCTGTGAGCAAAGATAATAAGAGAAATGCTTGAGAAGGCTTGAGGTGTATATGGTAACCAGTCCTCTATGAAATCCCTCAAAGAAGATGACTAATTCATATGCCGTTGTATTCTTGGCACCGTGGCACAGTCACCAGCACTGGAAAACTAAGGATGGCCTGAGCACATGGGTGGGGTGTGAACGGAGATCCCAGTTGCTTGTCGTGTCCTAGTTTGCATCTTCAGTGGCATGGAGAGTCTGAGATTCTTTATCTTCTGTGTCTGCTTTTGGACAGAACAATGCAGAGTGAAGTGTGTGTGATATGAGACTCATCTGGGGTTGCCAGGTCCCCCGAGACTCAATCAGAACTGGCAAGGCCTCAATCCCACATCCTGTGAGAAGCCCACAGCCCTGCTCCAAATGCTGCAGATTCTGTAGAGTGATATTCCCATGATCCTCTCTCTCAAATTTCCTGTCCTGTTGATCTCCCTATCTCATCGTTAGCTCACCTTCTGCCAGTGTTTTCTTCTCTTTGCACTGTCTCAGCCTAGAACTGTCCAAACCTTTGCTCAGCTTCCCCACACTCCATTCACACTAGTCAATGGGCATGGAAAAGACTGGATCAAGAGGGCTAGCGGCAGCTGTTACCTTGTGACATTTGTTATGGCTCTAATGAGCAGGCGAGTTAAGAGAAGTTACACATCCTCTTCCCTTGCTGCCCCAATAAACACTTCCTTGAATGACTTGTCCNTCTGTCCTCCCTGGTCTGCCTATTGGAAATGTTTTCAGCGTCTCACATTTTTGTGTACATTGTTGATGCCTAACCACAGCATTCATTAGCATTTTCTCTGTCTCTGAATCATACCCTGGTCTGTGGGCCATACCCTCATCTTTATAAACCAGCATGACCCCCTAGACACACTCCTAAGATGTCTGCAGTTGATTCCTAAGAAACAATGTCCCCAGCCAACTCCAGCAGGAGTTGCATGGCTCTGGAATATAGTGGGGAGGACTGGTAATGGTGTGAATGAATATACTGTGAAATATTGTTAGTTATCTAGCATGTGATGGTCATCAGAAAGTGCTGAGCCCAACATGCTTCTATTGCTTTCATGGAAAACATGATGCTGAATGAGACCCAAGGGCAGCAAATCTCCACTCTGGCCCCATGAGCAATCTGAGGATTAATGTATTAGCAGGCTTTCCCTATATCACCTACATTACAGCCAAAGGCCTTATTTCTTCTTTGAAGAATCCTCATTTTGTGCAGTGATCCATTCCATCTATGGTGACATCATCTCTTATCCCAATACTATAATCTAAATATGTGTGTCCTTCTGAAACTCATATGTTGAAACTAATCCTCAATGTAATGGTCTTAAGAGTCAGAGCTTTGAAAGTGAGCATGCCATGATCATGGAGCCTCAAATAGAGTATTTGTGACTTTGATAAAAGCTACAAAAAAAATCCTTCATCCCTTCAAGCATACATGAGCACAGGGAGAAGTTAGTCATTTGTGAAGGAAGGAAGCTCCCCACCTCAGCCCAGACATCAAATCTGCTGGTACCTGGTTCGTGAAATCTAGAGTTCCAATGTGAGTGATAAACCTATTGTTTATAATCTGCCTGGTTTGTGATATTTTGCTACAGCTGACCAAATAGACTAAGACACTGTATTAGTTACTTTTCTGTTGAAACACTATGACCAAGTAACTTACAAAAGGAAGAGTTAATTTGGACTTACGGTTCCAGAGACAGGTGTCCGTCACAATGGGGAGGAAGGGCAGCAAGCAGCAGGCTCAGAAGCTGGAGTAGAATGCTGAGCACTTTCTTCTTGAATCGTAAGCAGGGAGCAGACAGAACACTTGGAATGGCACAATGCTTTGAAACTTCAAAGTACACCCTCAGTGACATACTTCCTCCAGTAAGGCCACACCTCCTAAACCTACCCAAACAGCACCACAAACCAGAGACCAAATATCCATTCTCTTTCAAGCCATTACAGCTACCCAGAAAATATTCTAATTCATTGTAACCCATTTTGTTTATCCCATTTCTCCAGGGAGGTAACTGGTACACAGATAAACAGCAGGAGTCCAGAGGTGAGTCTCTGTGACGTCCCCTTCACTTGTGGATGCATCCTCTCTGGGGGGTGCTAGTCTGTGCAGCCTCCATGCAGCTTAGCCAGCTGGTGGCAGGACAGACCAGAGGAGAACCTGGGTCTCCAAAGAAATTAATGAGCTGCTGTTCATGAGGTTGTAAATGCTTAAGCTGTTCAAGCTGGTTTGAACCAGATCTTAATGTTGTTTATCATTAAAAACAACTCAATACATCCAGAGGACAGGATTGCTTCTACAAAATATGGATTAGATTGGATCTGTGCCTCTCCAGGAGCAGTGGGGATGTTTTTGGTTCTCACAATGATCAGAGGGAATATATCTTATGAAGTATAAGACTGTTACCAAAAAATATTATTGCACATTCTACAAGATTCTACAATGTTCTGCAATACAATTCTGATGGTAAAACCTTGNTTATAACACTGTATATATCTAGAATTTAACAGTACATATACAACAGCAATCCCTTACCTGAGGTTTAGTTTTCCATGGCTTCAGTTCCCCAAATTAATCACAATGGGAAAATATTAAGTGGAAAATTCTAGAAATAAACAATTCTTAAATTTTGAACAATTTTATTACAATACATTNTTATAATTATTATAAAGTTAATGTGCCTAAGGTAATGGATATGTATTGGAAAAAATACAGTATATAAAGGGGTAGGCACTGTTCTTAATTTCGGCATCCAATGAAGGTCTTGGAACATGTTCTTTGCAGATAATGAGGGACGAGAAAAAGCACCAACTGTCTGAGCATATGCTGACTCCACAGGCATCACAACATCTGGGGACCTTTCTTCTTTCATTGCTGGAGTGGTCCCAACACATGTGTACTCTTGAGAAGCTGTTGGGCAGGCTGCAAAGTTGCTGGATGTGCAGCAACCCCTNTGCAGCTGTTCCCTTCAGCACCATTGCAATCCAGATGACTCCACAAAACACCCACCTGACTTCACAGTGTCTCCTGGGAAAGAACTACTGAGCAGTTGGTAACTGATAATTATGTCGATTATTAAAATCTGTTTCCAGGTGGGCTACATCATCTATTCATTTCTTCTGTGGGACGTGACATTTCAGGTTGCTTTCAAAAGACAAGGTGATGGTGGTGATGATGGTCCTGAAGGGGTGTATGTGTACAAACCACTTAAATGCTATCTGAGTCATCTGCTCCCATCACATTGCCATAGTGTGCAGGGAAGAGCCTTGGGTCTGACAAAGTTCACAGGCACTTGATTAGGTCTTTTCCAAATCCTAAAAGTCCACCCAACTCCATTACTGTCATGTGAAGAATCTTGAGGCAGGACCTACAAACAGGTAAGCAATTAGCCAAGGTTATGGATGCATAGAGCACACATGTTGGCATCTTTTGGTTTAAACTTCTATTCAGCTTTGCTAGANAAAAGGTTCCACGGTAGACACAGCCTGATGCGAATGACCTGTCATTCCTGTGCAAGTAGACAGAGCATCCTCTCGATTTGTTAAAGTTTTTAAGAAATCCAAGTGTGAAATCACTTTCAATTCCCTCCATGACATTCCCAGATCTGAACCCCTCCTTGTCATTCCCAGGCCTGAACCCCTCCATGCCATTCCCAGGTCTGGACCCCTCCATGCCATTCCCAGGCCTGATGACACTTAGTTTGTGAACTGTTATTCCTGTATGGAGTTTGCACTTAGAGATTGGCGCATATTAGACTCACTGACCCGAGAGACGATTGCCTGCTTCTTTTCCACCTCCACATTGAGTAGCCTTTTATTGGTAGCATGAAATCAACTGTGGAGGGAGTTTAACATCACGGAAGTGGTCAGACATTACATACTGGGACTTTTTACTCCTGGATAACTAGTTATTAAATACAAAGTGCACACAAGTGCCCAGAGCACAGGTGACACCTCTGATAGTTTGTTCCCTTGGTTGTGCCCAGATTTTGCACACATAGGCATCTAAGTTGGCAGACTCCTGTTCTGAAAATGGCACACTAACTATATATTTCTTTGAAGACTAAGAGTCTGCCTCTCTGTTACCAGACTATATCCTACAATATCTTTTTCAGGAGGAGGTAAAAGATTTCCAGAAGGTGATGGGAAGGTAGGTCCATGAATAGGTAGCAGGGAAGTGAAAATGTGGGCAATCTGTGTTATGGGAGTGTGCCTGAATGTGATGTGTGTGAGTGTATAAGTGTGCATGTGTGAGTGTGTGTGTGTGTGTGTGTGTGTGTGGTGGGAGGATGTATGGTACATGTAGTAAGTGCACGTGTGTGCATGTGTGAAAGCTGGCTGGAAATCAAAGCTAACAAACGTTGGCTCCAGCTAACAGGTCTAACACAAACGGGCCAATTGCTGGAAGTTCATTAGCACTCTCTTACTGAATGGGGCTTGGCAGTGAGCTTGTTTTCCACTGGCATGAGGCATTAAGAAAGAAACTGCCAACATGTGTTTTAGCCAACCAGATTGTGATCAGCATGCCCCACCTGAATCTCATGCCAACCCAGCCTTTGCAATTAACACCTGGAAATCTCCAGTACAGGGTGGAAAGCAGATAAAAAGACTCAGGGTTGGGGAAAACATGTGAAGGGGCTGGACNGGGCCTTGAGCTCACAAACAGACTTCAATGGCAGCCCTGTAATGTAAGTAAACCTCATATCATGAGACAGGGAAGGATGCCCTGAGCAAGAACCAGCCTGACAAACATAAGTTCTCTAGCATCTTAGGACATTCCCAGCCAAGAGGATGCTAGGAGAGATCTTCAGGCATCTGGTGTGTCATAACTTATGTGTGACACACATAAGTGTGTCAAAGTGGAAGTGTGTGAACATGTCTCCTGCAGCCGCTCTGAAGGATTCTCTGTAGTCTTTCCGTCAGTTACCTGCTGTCTCCAGCCTCCCTCAAGCACACAGTTGATTCATCATCAACACTGTACTCTGGCTCTCTCCATTCCCTTTCAAATCCATTCCTAGAATAAGGTCTTAGGTCCACTGTGTCTCCCTGTTAATCTCAAATCCACACAGGTCCAGTCAGAAGGGATGCTGGTCAGACGCAACTGCATGGCTGGAGTGTCATTCATCAAGGTACACCAAGAAAAAATCAAAAATAAAAAGCAAAAAGCACCCAAACTGGTTATTTGTTAGGCAAAAAGAAGAACTAAAAAATTCCAAAGTAGCAAGTCGTGTTTGTTTTCTATTATGATATTATATAATTATATTGTAACATATATTACAATTTTAAGATCTATTTATTTCATTTTATGTGTGGTGTCAATGCCTGCGTGTGTATATGCACACCATGGGCACGCATGCCTCTAGCTTGCAAATGATGGAAGAGGGTGTCAGNTTTCCTCAAAATGGAGTTGTAGGTGACTGTGAGCTGCCTGAACTGGGTGTTAGGAACTGAACCCTGGTCATTTGCAAGAGCAGCAAGTGCTCTTAACCACTGAGTCATTTCTTCAGTACCTATCACAACGTTTTTAAAAAATAAAATCATCATAACTTGCACAAAATAAACACGGCAGAGATTTTTTAACATCTTTAACCAATGCAGTAACCAATAAGATGCTATTTACAACTGTTGAAAATAGAATTTGACAAGGATGGAAGAGAAAGGGAAGAGAGCAGTAGAAAGGGAGAGGGGGAGGGAGGGATAAGAAAGATTAGAGCATGGCAGTATCTTTTAAGTGTGACAATCCCCGGTAGCCNCTCTGTCCCTTGCTCTCAACCCTGATCATTCCAACAAAACAAAACAGCAAAATCTTCACTTATGGGAGCAACATTCCTGTTAAAAACACTCAATGCATTCAATAAATTTGCAAATAGATGCAAAATCTGCCAGTTCTGTAAACAGTAGCCTCTTGCATCAACAGACACAATCAACATTTATATCATCAAGAATTATTCACTGCTATTGGTTTGTCCAATTAGAGACTCCTAAAACTCGGTCAAATATGGTGACACTCAGAACTAACCTGAAAAGATGCCCTACAAAGGGNGTCTAGAACTTGTTTCCCTATTTCAAACTTGTCAAAATTTTCCCATTTTGTGTGTGCATGTCACTTTTTTTTAATTGAGTTTATATATCCCTTGANAAAAGCTACTTGTTGTTGGAGCAAAAAAGAACTCAACAATAACTTTTTAACTAATTTTGATTGTATACAAAAAATTTTAAAGAAATATGTTTACAAAGAAGGATGAAATTACGTCATTTATAGAAAAATGTGGATAGAACTGTAGGTCATCATATCAAGCAAAATAAGCCCACCTCAGAAAGACAAGTGTCTCCTGTGTTCTTTCATGCCAAAACTAGATTTAATATGTATACAGAAACCAGGCATGGTGGTACACACCTGGCATCCTAGAAATTGGGAGACGGAAACAGGAGAATTCCCANAAGTTTGAGGCTGGTCTACATAGTTCCAGGCCAACCAGAGCTACATAGTAAAACCCTGTGTCAAAACCTAACAGAAAAATCCTCAAATCCATTTGTGAGGGTGTGTGTGTGCGCGTGTGTGCATGTGTGTGTACTTGTGGGCACGTGTGTGTGTGTGTGTGTGTGTGTGTGCGTGATGAAACCAGAAAGGGAATCATGTTGGGGAAGAAGAAGTCTAAAGGGAAGGGAAGAGCAAGGGATGGTAAGAGGGGAAAGAAAGATAAATATTACATATTTTATCCTATATGTGGAACTTGTATTATATCTACCAGTTTATATAGCATGAAAGCTATGGGGNGTAAACCGGGGGAGAGGACAAGGCAGGCTGATGAGGGGTGAATACGAGAAAAATACAGTGATTTGCATGTAGGAAAACATCATCATGAATCCCATTAACTTTAAAACAAATTAATAAGGAAAAATAAAGAAAGCTGTTGCCCTAAACAAGTCACAGTAAGTGAGAGATCTGCTGAAGCAATGCTACTCGATTCTTTGAAATTCTGATTGTATTCCAAAAACTACATCATGATCCATAATAGAAATTACTTAATGATCCATCACCTGTCAATCTAGATTTTCACTAAACTAATTCGATTTTATGAAAAGCAAAGAATTAGAAATAATCTGCTTGTTAACCTTATCTGAGTCATTACTTTCTCAACAATATTTTGGTGCCCCAGGGACATGTTATCCCAGCACAGTGTTCCATACCTAAAATGGAGTCTGACTTCTGTGAACTGGTTTTATCCATTCAAGTGTCTGTCTTTCTTGCTATCTTCCTGTGCCTGGCACATATAGGATTAAAGCAAGATCCTAACAGGAATCAAAAAAAGAAAGAAAGAAAGAAAGAACAGGCTTACTATAAAACAAACAAGGCTCAAGTTTCAGGTCCTTAGCTCATGNACTTCCTCCTGTGTCCATGCTGGATGCCAGAGGAAAGGGTCCACAGGAGCTTTACTTGAGAGGTCCTTAACACCATGCCCATATGTTCATAGATTATAAAAATAAGTTATAAAAATTATTAAAGCAAGATCCTTTAACACCAATGAATTGAGGTCTTGGAGGAGGTTGATGCTGCCTCTTGAAATCCAGTTAAAGAAGACAGAGGCACTGTCCCTCATGGACAGATACATTTATGTGATTATTGCTACTTATCCCACTACAGGGATGGTGTCTAAGAATGTCCCCATGGTGCACCATCTGGCCATCTGGCAGGAAAACCTGAAGATGCAGGAACAGAGAGGAAGGCAAATGCTGCAGCACCCAGCTGTGCCTGGTGGAGAAGCAAGCAAGCATCACCGGCAGATACAGATTCAAACACTTGCTGAAGAACTCTTTCTTCAATCATTACTTCATCAAATTGTACATGCAGACTTGTTAGCATCTTGTCACAACAAAACTTCATTGCATCTTTTTTCTTCTTCGGAGTGACATATTTGATAAGTTGTAGATACAGTCTTACTTACAATGTAGAAAGAGGAAACATTCAAGATTTCTTTAATTTTCTTTAATTACCTACATATGTGGAGGTAGGTGAAGAAAGGTACAGGTACCTGAAGAGTGNCAGAAGAGACTCAGATCCCCTGAAGCTGGAGTTAAGGGTAGTACCCATATGGATGCTGGGAATCAAACTTGGGTCCTCTGAGGAAGCAGTATGTGTNCTTAACTATTGAGCCATTTCTCCAGTCCCAAGAGGAAACATTTAAGTAAGTGAAGCATTGATTTGGATAAATATGAAGTATCTTCCTTTATCAAGCCTAAGTGCAATGGAATTAAGAGCCAGTGTGGACAAGACATGATAGAGTGAATGGAGATTATTCTAATCCACATAACCGAATATTAACCAAAGAATNTTCAGAACATTCAAAATATTTTNGCCAAGATGAACNGATTCTGAGTCAAAATTGTGAACAGGCCAGTGGGAAGAGAAGAGAAGTAGCCTAACTATCAGATGTTAACTGATCAANGTTTTCTCTGTAAGTCTCCAGGTCCCAGCCCTTCAAGGAAAGCATTGAGAAGTTCTACANTGTGGAGGACCCACAGAGGCTTCCTAGTGAGAACTTACTCAAGGTCAGAGAATCTGGGCTTGCTTTACCCAGATAATGGGATGATTTGACCGTCACAGGCGTGGTTACCAGGTGTTTGGAAGGGTCTACACTTGGCTGTACGGTGTGCTTTGGTCTTGCAAGGGGGAGGGCTTTTGCCTCTCCCCTTGACNTGTTATAAAAAGCCCTTTTGAATAAACGAAGTGGCTGTTGGGTATTGACCCAGGCCCTCCTGAAGCTATCCGGTATCTGTGTCTTTCTTCTTGCCTCCATTTTTCATTCTATCTGATATTTTCTTACCCCTCCCTCCTCCACCTAAGAACCCTTCAAAAGCTGGGAGCTGGACTCTCACACTATATATCTTTGTTTTTGTCTCTGCTTTCTTCAACCCTTCTCTGCTTATAAAACCAAACTCGCAGGCTACATCAGAACACACTCTGTTTTGTAAATCAATGCCCCCTGATTCTAGAATTGGAAAGAAATCCAATTAAGCTCTTCAAATGTTTTAATACTTGTCTTTGGGCAAAGTTCAGAAGTTTTGTGATAAGAAGCTATTAGTAGAAGAAAATGGTTAAATACATTTCACTAACCTGAAAGTTTTTGATAGCTGTTTCCCCAAATTTTGATAATAGTCTAAACTGTCTGTTATATAACCAGAATTGAGTTGAAACCTAAAAGTTGTTTTTTTCTATATATTAAATAACAAAAATTAATTTTACATCACCCACCCTAAAAGAATATCTGAGTTACCTTTCTATTATCTCCNTAGAAGATGTACTAACAACTGTTGCATGCCAAGGAGAGGAGATGACCAAAAAGGACACAGCCAACTAGGTGGAGAAGCGCCTTGGGGACATGTCAAGATGTGATGTAATCTAAAGNATTGCTTGTGTTTTTTAAAAGCTATACTTTTGAATAGGTCTTAATCNCGTGGCTTCCTGCTATCCACAACCATCCTGGAAGGAGAGAAGCGATTGTAGACAGACACTTGTGTCTTTCCCTTTGNCTATCAGACTATTGAAACAATGGAGTCCTCTGAATCTCCTTATAAGAAGTCACGTACAATGGCAGGAAGCACTGTCTCCTTTGGGCCATATAGCCTAAGGTCATGGATGGAGCAAATACCACTACATTTCCCCTTTTATGTCTAAATAAGAAGGTTCTAAACAATACAAACTACATATAATAAGAATTATTATCAAGTATTGTCCAGGAAAAACAAAGGGTAATAACATAAACAAAAATGGAACTACAACCAACAAGAACAACATCAAACAAGAAAGACATGCTAAATGTCCAGAAATGTCCAGAACANGGGTAAATGGCAAATTACCGAGATTACTCCAATAGCTGTCCTATCTTGACTCATGTGAGTCTACTAAATGGGTAACAGAATTTATTAAGATATAAATTGATNAAATACACTCACAAATAGAGAATGGAGTAGACAGCTGAAGTTGTTCTCTGATCTGANCAGNAGTGAAGCCACCTCACAAGCAGGAGCAAGNAGAAGGGGCATGTGACCCTTCTCCAACACCTTACAAGNAGTCACNTACAATGGCAGGAAGCACTGCCTCCTTTGGGTCGTGTAGCCTAAGGTCATGGGCGGAGCAAATACCACTCCACCACTGTAATTTGTATAACTATGAAAAGTGTAAAGTCTATACTGTCTTGGTGCCCCCAAAGAGGATTCTAGCTGAATAATCATTGGTAAACTTATGTTCTCTCTTATTGTGCACTCTGAATTGA
The DNA here is from genome assembly GCA_001675575.1 of Neotoma lepida. Lineage (NCBI taxonomy): Eukaryota > Metazoa > Chordata > Mammalia > Rodentia > Cricetidae > Neotoma > Neotoma lepida. The sequence continues at coordinate 23,302 of LZPO01117762.1, forward strand.
GGAATTTGGTTTTATGTAATATTTTGTGTCTAAAACAGTGTGGGGCGAAGTTTAATCCACCTCTAGAACTCCTGAAAATAACTGACTAACGTGCTTGTGGTTGTTTCATTTTTACCTATTTTCAACTCCTTGTACACTAAATTTACTATCCTTGGAATGCTTTATTTGACCTTGTGGATGTATGAGTACTTGGGGGATGAGTTTTGGAATGTATTAATATGTAGAAGCTGCCCCACACACAGAGACATCAGTTAACTGAAATGCAGGCATTGAAGAGTTAACTATAGCACCAGGTATGGTAGCCTTTAATCCTAGCAGANGCAGAGGCAGACAGATCTCTGGGAGTTTGAGGCCAGCCAGAGCTACATAGAGAGACCTTGTTTAANAAAAAAAAAAAGAGACAACAAAAAAAGAGAACTCTAGAATGAAAAACTGATTATTCAAGGTCTTTATCTCAGTCAGTTCTAACAAAAATATACATACTGAAATGTTAACTATAAGTTTCATGCTGGATCTTGTGCTTACAAATGTAAATACTGGGAACTGGGGTTGACAAGAAAAAAAATGTTGGGGGAGTGAGGGACACAGAATGATTTGTGACCCAGATCTAAAGCGAATGATCACCATTTGTCATCAGTAGCTAGAGTTTAATTGTGTGTTCCAGGACCTGATAAACCTACCTGCCTTAGAAACTTAAGTGCTCTTCTTGAAAATTATTAAAATAGTATTTGGGGATCTATTAAATGTTTCATAAATCATTAAAATGCTCTGAATATAACATTAAAGGGNAGCTGATCTCTTAAAGCTAGCCTCGTAGAAAGACAATAATCATCTAAGATATTCTACTGAAAGCACAGATTATTTCTATAAAACAGAATTCATTGAAATGTAAAATAACTTTTTGTAAAGTTACAAAATTTTTCTTGGCTACATGGATTTTGATAAAGATTTTCTTCCAAAACAGATTCTAGAGATATATTAAATGTATTCATTTTTAATAATAAAGAGTAACAGAAATAAGAGGATAAAGATGTTTTATGTTAATCAAAATACTACAANTAAAATTATTTTATTGGATTACTNACATGGGTTCTTTTCCAGGGATACCTTTTTTAAAAGTTCCTTGAAAACTTTGTATAATGAGTTTTAATCATATTCACCCTCTCTCCTTCCCTCCATCNCCAACTCCTTCTATATCCATTCTCCTTACCTTCCCACCCAACTTTGTAGCCTTCCCTACTCCNTCAACAAAGGCCAATTTGTGATACCCAAATATTCTTGGATGTGTGGCCTCCCACTGGAACATGGTTGACTTGACAAGCNCTACATTCTTAGAGAAAACTGAGTCTTCCTTTCTTAGCAGCAAACAGCTGCCAATCAATCCTAGACTAGGGGCTGGAAACAACTGCCAATCAATCCTAGGCTAGGGGCTGGACCTTCCTGCCCAGTANTCTTCTTCATGCTTGGATTTGGTCTGACTTGGGCTTGCACAGATCTTGCACATACTGTCACAACTACTGTGAGCTCATATGGGAAACTGCTCTGCTATGTCCAGAAGACTCTTTTCCCTTATCGGCGTCCACCACCTCTAGCTCTTACATTCTTTCCACCCCTTCTTCAGCAATGATCCCTGAGGCTTTAGAGAAGAGGGCACCAAATGTATGTATCCTTTAGGGATTTTCTAGGAGTATTCATATATACAATTGCTTTTATGAGATTTTTTTCTTATTATGACTTTGTTACATATAAAATGATGGATATAGAGGCCAATGAAATAGTTCAGAATATAAAGGCCCTTGTTCCTGGACCTAAAGGCCTAAATTCAGTCCTCAAGACTCACATAATGGATGGGAAACTTATTCCCACAAGTTGTCACCTCCCCTCTGACCTCCACATGCACACTATGTGCGTGCACGCACGCACACACACACACACACACACACACACACACACACAAATAAATGTTCTTTTTAAAAGATCAATAAATACGTTTGTCAAAGATCTCGTGTTAAATTTCCTTGTCATAATGAGAATTACAGGAGATATAGCTCCTAAAGACATTAACATTAGGATCTGAGTGAGCTATTCTACTACTCCAAGTGGAATACAAAAAGGGACCACACTATTGAGTCTTACCCAAAAGAGAGATGGTGATTAATATCTTGTATTTAAAAGATAACTAAATTGTTAAGATGAGCTTTTTTTTAAATCCTCAGAAATTTTTTTTTCCTCAGAAAAATATGAAACTGCTTTGTGCTAGGTAAATTTAAAACATAAATATAAAAGATGGATTTTTAGTGCTGGCCTATTTTGAGAGACAGTGTTACATGGCTTCTGTCTGGTCTTTGATGCCAATAAAACATATATGTACTTCATCGATGTTGAGATGGGTTAATTTTGCTTCTAGAATGAGAAAGCTTTCATTCAACATCAATCCATTGCTAATTATATATTTTTATAATAAATGTTATAAAATTACATATATTAATATCTAATCTGGTGTGTATAACATATAATAAAATTTCCAAACTAAAACTCTTATTCACAAAAAGGCAAGATTAGATTTAGAGCCCTTCTTGTAGTCATTAGCTTGTTCAATTCAATATTTATGCTTGTAACATATTTTCTCATGGATTGTGTAATATAATGTAACATAAATGCTGACAGGTGCAACATAGCAAAATAACATTTGAAACTCTGAATTTTCTTCTTGCTTTTTAGATGTTACATTTTAATAAATGGATACATGATGATTACATCCTTAAATGACATTCACAATTTGTCTGGAGTATAGATGTAAATTTATACGAGGCTTATAAAACTGCATCTTATAAGAAAAGATTTATAGGTAATTAAGTTGACCTAAATGAAATATTTGTAAGGCTATTTTTTAATGCTTTGTATTCAAAGCAATTATACTTTGTTAGAATGTTGGCCTGCTCTTAGTAAATTTTAAAAGGGCTACCTTTCAAACACCAGAATTTAATGTTTGATATTTCCTGCTTTGCTTTGTTTTTTGTTTTGTTTTGTTTTGTTTTGGCAGACTGTTAACAGTACTAGGGATCACTGAAGTTTATGTTTAGACTGTGATAGATCTGGCTAAATAGGACTGTCACATGAATGAGAAATACTTATACAAGAGGTGATAGGTATATTTTTGGTCATTGTTGCTACTCTCAAAAGAATTTGTAACAAATGTTTCAAAATTGAGTTTATGGGATTATTCTAAGATCAAAATGTAANACAGTGATGCAAAACAAAAGCTAACTCTGTCTAAAGCAACACTGTTATAGAATATTATTTTAACTAGGCAAAGATGTGTTACATCTGTTTATNCTGCAGAATATTACTTTAACTGTGTACAGGTGTGTTACTTTTGTTTGTGCTGCACTTGTTTGATTATGTAAAGATGTGTTGCATTTGTTTCACCTTGCTGCCTGATTGGTCTAACAAAGAACTGAACAGCCAATTGCTAGACAGCAGAAAGGATAAGTGGAGCTGGCAGGCAAAGAAAAGGAGGAAAAATCTAGGCTTGAGAGAGGAAAGAAGAAGGAGAGAAAAGGGAGGAGAGAATGAGGGACATGTGTGGGGCAAAAAGCCAGGCAGATGCCAGCCAGCCAGACATAGAGAAGCAGTGAAAGTAAGATATACAGGAGTAAGAAAGGTAATAGGCCCTTAAAGGCAAAAAGTAGATAATGAGAAACACGTTAATTTAAGTTAAAAGAGCTAGCCAGAAACGTGCCTAAGCTAGGCCGAGTATTCAAAACTAATAGTGGCCGGGCGATGGTGGCGCACGCCTTTAATCCCAGCACTCGGGAGGCAGAGGCAGGTGGATCTCTGTGAGTTGGAGGCCAGCCCGGGCTACCAAGTGAGTTCCAGGAAAGGCGCAAAGCTACACAGAGAAACCCTGTCTCGAAAAAAAAAAAAAAAAAAAAAAAAAAAAAAAACCAAAAACTAATAGTAAGTCTCTCATGATTGGGGAGCTGGTTGGTGGCCCAAAAGAAAAAGCTTGGAACAACACTGCTTTATTTAAAAGGTTTCACTTTCACATATTCTTTTTTAATTAATTGATTTATTTTATGTCTTTGAGTGTTATGCATGCATGTATGTAAGTGTTCCACATTTGTGCCTGGTGCCTGTGGAGGCCAGAAAAGGGNATCAGATCCTCTGGAACTGGAGTTACAATTGGTTGTGAGCTGACATGTGAGTGCATCATGTAATATTCTGCTATTTTCATGAGCNCTGAGCTCTGAAATTATGAGAAGAGTCCCTGGCCCCTGAGTAAGCACCAGGAATCATGCTANATGGACACACGGAAATCGCACCACCTCCCACACTTTCTTGTGATGAAGGTAGTGTGCTAAGTGCTTCCTCACAGAGATGACCAAGAGCAAACAGCAGTCCCAGTGCCCTTTACCTCCTACGTGTTCCCACCTATGCACTGCTGACTCAGCTATACCAACTCTCTCATGTATGTTTCATCAAAGTTTCTCCAAAAGGCTGTGTAAAATCTTTTCTTCAGCATTTTCTTTGCAGCTCAGAGGAAGAGGAAGATGAAGAACATAAGCCCCATGGCCCTGGCCCGAGGCCTCAGCAGGGTGCCGCACCGGCCNGAGGATGACAGATGTTACTTCTTCCCTTGTGTGCTAGGGAGGCTGCTTTGGCCCCTTTCTGCCAAGTTAGCAAAACAGGGTCAACTGCCAAGACAAACAACTGAGGTATGAGAGTTAACAGCTCGGGCGCACTGCGGTGTGAAGCGAACCCATGAAACGAGACATCAAGGATGCTGCCTGGAATAGCTTGAATGTCGAACATTCTTTCCCAGTGGAAGGACAGAGGGAGGGCTGCATACAGAAGTGTGGGAGACAGATCCTCGGCTGGACACACAAAGGACCTCAAGGTGTCCCCTGGGGGGGAAGGGTCAGGAGACAGTGCCCACTTCTCACCCACCTTGTGTTCAGTACTCCTGCCATCCCCATCAAAAATAACATGGCTATTAAAAGGGCCTATCAAAAGAGCCCTTGTAGTTTATAATCACTTTCATCTGGCTTGGGGAAACACAGCATAAAATGTGTGTCTGGCAACTGCTGGGGCCAGGGAGCCAGGTTTATATTAGCCAGGGCTGAGGACATTGGTGCGACTGACAGGCGAGGCAGACGATGGTTTATGGTCTTTAATGCCTGTGCTGACATAGAGGATCGGGACAAGATTTATTTTATGCTCGGGCCATCACAGAACACTGACAAGCAGTCATTACAAGCCAGATGACAACTGGAATGTGGTAATCACTTGACGGAATATTTATTTGGTTTTTAAAGTTTTTGGATGAATCTGGTTTTCAGAGAGTGAGAGACCACTATTAAGTCAGACTATGCCATTATTACATCCAAACCATTATACATTCTCTAGCCAATTATGTAATCCTATATGGAAAACATAACCAGAAGTAGGAAAAGCCCTGAGACCCNAGGGCTCGTTATTATAGCCTCACCACCATAACTTCATTTGTGGTTACTACACACCCTAAATATTATTAATGGGCCAAGAGAACCCAATACTTGTAAAGTCTGGTCAGTATCATTAAATCTACGGCCCACTGTGACGTTGAATTTGATGGAGTGGCACTATGCATTAGATTACATTTCTTCTGACTCCTTCTACTCCATTTTAGGTGATAAAGTAGGGAAAATCAAGCGGGACAGTTTTATTAAGTCNATTGTCAGCCTCAAGATTTCAACTCAGTTTCTGCGAACACANCCCCTTTCACTTGAAGCCACCCAAAAGGTTAAATATTTCTGCCTCACATGTCTACATGTGACATTTTTAATGTTTCATGCTTCACTCAGATAAGTAAAAGAGATCAGACACAACTGACTGGTACGTCACTATTCTTATAAAATATGGCATAATGCTTCCTGGGTAATCTTTGGTTCAGTCCAAACCAGTTAACTATCTTGTTTTTCTTTCCTTTCCAGGACTCTATGCAAGCATATTTCAGTAATCATTTTTCTCCCCAGGAAAACCCATCATTTCCCCAAAAGCACCAGAAACAAGGCTGGTCTGATTTATGCTTCTCCACCCTCGCAGTGGNCGCCATGTACCCCTCTACCCCCATCTCACCCATGGTTCCATGTCTAACTTNTCGGCTGAGTGCCCACAAGGCTCTAGAATACGTCAAAGCCTGATACCTGTCTCTTCAGGCATGTCCANGGTGTAAAAATTCACTGAGCTGTTTGCTTCTATGGGCATATTTCTGAGTTTAATTCATACCCCAAGAGAATAATTCATGTTTTCAATGTACATGAACCATAACCATGGAAGTGCCCTTGCCATCTCTTCCTTGTTTTTAAGGTTGAGGACAATATGAGACAAGCAATGTCCTGCAATGCTCACTGGGATATCGGCAATGTGGGTGCAGGTTGTCATATTGAAGAGAAAGGGTGTGAGGGAGATCCAGGGGCTGGAATCCTATCATCCATCCCTTCTTTGCTATTTCTAGTTCCTGCCTCCATCTCAGACCTCAGCTCTTGAGGCTGGGGATGTGTCTCAGTGGTAAAGATCCTGTCTAACACATGTGNAGCCCTAGGTTTGGATTTGTCAGTCTCCAGCACCACACACAAATACACACAAACACACACCCACATGCACAAACATACACACACATACACACAAACACATATACACATACATACACACACATGCACAAACATACACACACATACACACAAACACAT
>LZPO01117763.1:0-16581 GCA_001675575.1 Neotoma lepida
ATCAAACTAACAGAGAAACAAAGCTATCGAGCAGGCAGTAACGGAGCGCATCTTTATTTATACAAACTAATAAGGCTTCTTTCTTCCAAGCTGACAATTAGATTTGCCTATCAAAAGGATGACAGTGATTTAAGACATAGTATCTCAGAGTGGGAGATTCTTCCATGAAAATAAAACCATAAGGGTTTGTTCAGAGCATCACTGCCCAGTAAAGTGGCCATTAGTTATGAGTAGCTATTTAAATTTTAATTTTAATCTATTAAAATTAAATAAAATTAAGGATTATACTTTCCATCATGTTAGTCACAATTCAGTAACTTAATAGTCATGTGCAGCTAGGTGGATACCATATTGGACAGGATAAATAAAGAATATTCCATCACCACCAAAACTTCTGCTGGCCAGCATCATTATACAGTAACGAAAGATTAGATTTGGATATCACGGAGTAAAACGTGATCTGTACTTCGTTATCCTTTACCATCCCAACTCTTACCCACACTAAATGTGTAGACATACACCTACATGTGCTAATGCATGAATAGGATGATAAAAAAAAAACAACTGTTATAATAAACTTCTTGGACCCAAAAGCAAAAGCAACCCCAGATCTCAACCCTGATGGCCTGAATGTCAATTATCTTCAGCAGGTCACTGAGGGCAAATGTGTCCAGAATCTCATCCTTGAAGTACAGGTATTACATATGGGTCCCCAGCACCAGGGATGAGGCTTCAGCTGATCAGAGACTACAGAATTAAATCATTTTGTAGGAACCTAGAGGTGAGGAAACACAAACCTCAAAGCAATGGGCCTTTAAGAGAAGAACCAGTTCAGGGGGAGAAAAGAAAAAGATTTGTCTTTCACCATGCAAGCTCTCACCATGGCGACGTGTGGGGTGGAAATCTTGTCTCCTGGGCATCTTCCCCAATGCCAGCTGAGCACCACACAAAGCCACCCGGAAGCACAGCACAGCTTCTTTGTGTGCAGGGCATCACCCGTGTGCCACATGAACTCTTCCTGACTCTGTGGAACTGCCAGCAGCCATTTCACTTAGATTCTGGCTGTGACAGCAGCAGCACTGCCTCTCTGGCATCAGATGGGAAATGTAATTTTATAATACTCAAAAGTCAAAACCTCCAGTATGCGCCAGAGTCATTACTGAAAAACTTTCAGAGCCTTCAAATTGCAAAAGCAGTTACAAAACGCACACATTTTCTCCAGAGTAAAATAGGTATTCCTCTGCTGTTCCTCACACATGCCCTCTGATTCCCTGTTTATGAAAAATGTTTGTTTCATGAGTCATGCATTGTTCTCTGATATTTTAGGGTAATGCGAATGTTAAAAACTCTCCCAGGACTTTGAAGATGGGTGGGATTTAAAAAAAAAAATCATCTAGTCCAAAGGTCAAAACGTAGATATTCACGAGTAGATAATAAGAACCATTTGACTCCTACCAAATACCAAACTTCAGGGCCATTTTTCTGGAAAAAGGTCCATAGCTACTGTCAAATCATCAAAGACCAAAGAAGATGAAGAAACACTAATCTAGCCCTTTAAAATAAGAATATTGGCTCTCAGAGTAACAAAGCAAGCTTACCCTAAGATCCCAATGAGTCTATGACTCAACCCAGAAACTCCTCCTCTGGGGCCCTGACCTCTATGGACTCTGCTACAGCAGACTTCAGACAGCACCTTTCTCCTGGGTGATGGGAAATCCACATGCAAAACTAATTCTGTGGCTTGTGAGCCAAGAGAAAAGAGAAGCACATATGAAGATTTGGGATATGGAAGAATTCAGTTGTAGGAATGATGTGTTCCACATCCCTATTACACAAATATCCACTTACCTAGAGATTCCAGTGCTGTTAGTAAATATAATACCTTTGTTTTCTCCAAAGTTTAGCACTATTTCAGCTACATGACCCAGCAACAGTTACTTCCTGGAGACATATTTGTTTTATTTTAAAATAAATCAATGTGTTGTATTTTTCCATATGTCTTGATTTGGGATATAAGGTGTATCAATTTTTAGGAAATGTGCATGTTAATACCATTGCTCATCAGTGATTTTTTTTAAGATTAAAGGGAAAAATAGTTGTCTTATAATTGAAAATTTTAGTGCAATGTGTATATATTTCTTCAACATAGTAATGGCTAAAGACCCCATGGCAATACACATGAACTCAGACTAAATCTTGGCCCCATACAAGCTCCATGGCCTTAAACAAGTCAACTATCTTTCCCAAGCTCTCCTTCCAGCCCTCAAAACATATGAATGCGACCTGATTTGCAAAAAAAAAGAATCTTTACAAATCCAATTAAGAATCTGTTTGTTTGTTTGTTTGTTTGTTTGTTTTTGAGACAGGGTTTCTCTGTGTAGCATTGGAGCCTGCCCTGGAACTCACTCTGCCTCCCAAGTGCTGGGATTAAAGGCACACACCACCACTGCCCAGCCAAGGATCTTTTTTAAAAGATTTATTTTTATTGTTTGTGTGTGTGTGTGTGTGTGTGTGTGTGTGTGTGTGCATGTATGTGTATTCAGAGAAGGAAGGGACTGCATGCTCTTACACGCAGGTGCCCAGAGAAGCCAGAGGCCACACATCCCTTAGAACAGGAGTTACAGGCAGTTGTAAGCTGCCTGTTATGAATGCTGGGAACTCTAGAAGAGCTGTAGGCATTCTTAACCGCTGAACCATCTCTCTAGCATTAGTTCTGGATCTTGAGTTCTCTTATCCTGGCTTATAAGTCACTAAATCCAATGGCAAATGTCCTTATATGACACACAGAGAGAGAGACACACACATTGAGAAAGTAGAAAGAGCCAGAGTTATGCAGCCACAACCCAAAGAGCACCTGGGACTGGCAGAAGCTGTGCAAGCCAAGAAAGGATCCTCGCTAGAGCCTTCAAGAGGGAGTGTGGCCCACTGACACCTTGATGTTAGACTTTAGGTCTCTATTACAGTGAAAAACTACACTATTTTAAGTTTTAAACTTATTCTAACTTGTTATACTAATCATAGGAAGCTAAATCATCCATAATGTTGATTATATACACTATTGTATGTTGATAAACTCTTACATAATCTATTATGGTTGGTTTTAATGTCAACCTGCTACAAATTAGAATCACCTGAGTAGGGAGCCTCACCTAAAGTGTCCGATCACCTCAGTTGAGAAGACCTATCCAATTGTGGGTGGTGCCTTCTGGGAGCAGCCCAGATAAAGTCTTTTGCTGCCTTGGCCTTCCCACTTGGTGCTGAGTTGATCTGCTCTGGTGCTACTGCTGATTCCCTCAGTGATATCAGAACCAACAAGTCAAGCTTTCATCGTGGACTAGGGACCAGGAACTCTCCAGGAACACTCTGGGTTTCCAGCATCAGACTGGGACTACTGAGGCACCCCACCTTGTGGACTGATCAACAACTTGTTGTAGCCTCCCGAGTGAGAGATAGCATGTGGGTTGTCTCCAACTGTTAAGGCATGCAACCTCCAGGGCACAGTAACTACCCGGTCCTTGCTCTCAGGTGTGGCTCCGTTGTGGTTACTATTTTAAAACTGACTTAATCAATTCATTACTATACACATACATATATATTCTCCCCAGTAGTTTTATCCTTTGGAGAACCCTGACTAATACACTATTACAACATATAATTAGGGTGATTCTTAAGCAGGTCTCACAAGTTATGAAATGTTCATTTAGAATTAATAAAACTGAGAAAAATATAATCAAAGGATTAGCTGTCCTGGATAGCTTCTTTACTGTTAAGTCTACCTTTCTCTGGGGCTGTACCAGGATTTCCACAGTCCATGGAAAGTACAGGGTCTCTTCAAAAACCCACTCTCTACTCTCCCAGTTGATGTCATCTTGTTCTTCAAAGGGTACAGACTCAGGTGAAGTCTCCCTCTCTCTGGCTTTCCTAATAAAGAGGGCTGAATATTGTCAGTCAAACCCAGAGTAGCTCTCCAGTCAAGTAAAGCTGCAGCAGCGGCTAAGGAAAGGGTGGTCCAAAGGGGCTGCACAAACCAAGTCCATGGATGGAGGGTGCTCCCTTCTGTGAGGGTTTAGAATACATTTTTTTAAATCAAGTAACTCTATTTCACTGGGTTTCCAAGTAAATTAAATAATATCTTCAGGAATCTTTACAGGCCATAAAATGGCATCACCAATCATAGCCAGCAAAGCCAATCCTTTTCTACTATCCCTCAGTTAAAGCCAAAAATGTGAACAGTGCCACGTGCTGAGATAAAATAATATCTGTGAAATGGTCAATCTGGTTTTGTTACCTACTCTAAGGATTAAAATGATCAAGACACAGCCAATGCCAGGAGAGCCCTCAAAACCCCTTGCTGAGCCTTGTGTGCATGTCTTCCAGCTTCTGCACTATTGACTCCTGGCTTCTAATTAGTGTAGAGAACTGCTCTGTGACCCTGGAACTGGTCCACCTGCATGAAAAAGCTGGAAGCTTTGGGACATTGCCAGGAGCTGCTTTTTCTACTCTTGTCTCCCACCCACTGCAAGGCAGTTTTCATCTGGGGCCTACCTTTGTAAAAAATATAATGCTCCTGAATCCAAAATCTAATTACCCTAGAGGAAGGTGATAGATTGATTGATAGATAGATAGATAGATAGATAGATAGATAGATAGATAGATAGACAGACACAAAGAGATTTGTCTTTGATGACATCAAATATTAGTCCTTTAAGAACAAGTTTCTTTCTTGGGGCAGACAAACTCCTATTGAACAAAGCAATGAACTGATCTAAATAACTCAGGTTTAGTTCACAAAAGGGCACAAGTAAACAACAGAAAAAGAAGAAAGAATTGTCCTCTATGGCTTATAAACTAGCTCTGAGAAATACCCTGTATTAGTTACTTTTCTGTTGCTGTGATAAACAGCATGACCAGGACAACTCGTGGAAGGAAGAGTTTATTTGGGCTTACAGTTCCAGAGGGTTCAAGTCCATCATGGCAGCGAGTAGAAAACATGGCTTCAAGAAGAGCTGGGAGCTCACATTTCAAACTACAAGCAGGAAGAAGAGAGAGCAGACAATATGACAGGAAGTCTTTAAAACTCTTAGAGCCTGCCTCCAGTGACACACTTCCTCCAGCAAGGCTAAACTTCTGAAATAGTGCCATCAGCTGGGGATAAATGTCCAAACATCTCATTCAAACCACACATTCCAGAATTAGCCTCATCCCATTGCAGAAAGTAACAAGTTCTTGGCATTTGAACATTTCTGCTGCTGAAGATTTAAAACTCTGAATTATGATCACCAGCCTGTGCATGTATCATGATGTCACCAAGTGATACGTCCATTCTAAAAAGGGGAAGATTTGATGGAGCCTTCTGAAAGTCTTCCTCACTGAAAACAAAACAAAGAAACAAAAAAACCTGCAAGCACTTAGCTTAGTCTTTTTGCTTCTTGGTCAGTAAAAACCATGCAGAGAACTGGGCAGGAAGGAACACACCTTGTAATCCTATCATTGGGAAGGGCTGAAATAGACATTCACAAGTTGCAGACAAGTCTGAGCTTCATAGTGAAGGCCTGTCAAGAGAAAAGGCAAGAAAGAAAACAATACATCATGTTTTAATGAGGTAGGGAGTTGTCAGCATGGCCAAACAACCAAGAAAGAGTCAAATAAAATGGAAAGTCTGGGTGACGGCAAGGAGAGCAGAGATTTGAAAAAGTGGCCCCAGTGGTTCAAGCTAGAAACCCTGGGCTGAGGTCCATTCTGCCTGTTTATTGAAACCATTTCCCTCCCTGAGCCCTCTTTCCCTACTGTGTAGTGGGCATGCTGACTTTCTGAGGCTGTGAGGAACAGGTAAGGTAGGGTATATAAAAATATTTTTGTGGAGCTTCTGGAAACACAAGTAAAAGTACCTGTCATTGAAGCCCAGCAACCTGAGTTTGATCCCCAGAACACAAAGAAGGAGAGAACCTATTCCACAAGCTTGTCCTCTGGCCGCCAGGTGTGCCACGAGACATATACCCACACACAGTACACACAACATGATAATAAATGAAAATTAAATTAAAATGGTTTGTAAACTAGAAGCAACAGGAAACATGAAATGCTCACTGATGCTAAACAAACATGAATAATGTTGGAAGATTTGTGAAGATTCAGGGCTGTCCCAGGCCCCACACCAACACTGAGCTAACCAAGAGGTCCTCCTTTGCCCTCCTTCTCACTCTTGCCCCAGATCCCTGTAGCATCCCACCAGAAGGCATCTGGCCCCCATGATTTTTGGGAGCCTTTTAAGTGGAAATGAGAGGAAAGAAAAGAGAAGGGGGGATGGAAAGAAGAGAAAGGTCACCATTGGCTAAAGCTGGAGGGATTTCTACTGAACTCAAGAGCAAGCTTCTGGAACAACTGTGTGAGAAGAGGGGTTCAAAAGAGACCAAGCAGCTGGCTTTAGACAGTGTTGATTCCACAATTCAAATAGAAAGCAGGATTCTTTTAAAATTACCTTTGGCTTTGGAAATACGATTCTTGAACAAGATGTGATTTCCAGACTGGGCCAGATGGGCCCCTGGATTTACAAGGGTTATTAACTATAGCTGGCTGAACTGAGGAGTTGAGCTTATCAAGGTATAAACAGAAATTGTTTTATTTTTCTAACACTACCACCAACTGTATTCTGACAAACCACCCACTTTATCTGCAGACTGGTGACACTTTTAGTCATGGCTCAACCTGGTGTCATAACTTTGCAGTCACTCCCCTCAACCCAGTTAAAAATAGTCCTACTTGGGTTGTAGAAAGGTAGTCTTTATTTATGTTTAATCCATTTTTCGTGCAAAGAAGTCCTCAGATGCTGATCGTCTGTAGGGAATATTATCTGTTCTTTCTTACACTTCTTTCTGTTCTGTTCTTCTGTTTATTCTGGGTTGTTTCCTCTCTAACTACTATAACAAATTGGCTGTCTTTTTGCTGGCCGAAAGCATTGGAGCTTTTCCTGGGTGAGGTGGCTGATCTGTCTCCTGGGATGTGTGTCCTTGTGCTTTAGTGAGCCTGTAATCAAGCTCCACCACCCCCACTAGTGAGGGACTCCATCCCCAACCCTCTTCATGTCCCTTGCCTATATCTTCTTCTGATTCTCAGCAAATTCTTTCTAGTACATGAGTCTCTTTGTTCCAATCAGAAGAGGTCTCAAGACAACAAGGCATCCTTACTCTCATCAAATCTCCGCACTTCCAATTATAGGACCTAGAAACATCATGACCCCACTTCAGTATCACTGAGAAATTAGAAATTCAAGGAAGGGCCTATGGTGATTTGAATGTCATTGGCCCCCATAAGCTCAAAGAGAGTGGAACTATTAGGAGGTGTGGTTTTTTTGGAGGAAGTGTGTCACTGTGGAGGCAGGCTTAGAGGTCGCATATATGCTCAAGCCATGCCCAGTGTCTCAAACCACTTCTTGTTGCCTGCAAAGTCAAGATCAGCTGACCTTGCCTTTTGGCTGCTAGAAAATCAACTAAGCCTTCCTGCCAAAACGGTTATTAGTACCTTGCAAAGCTTAGAGCACCAACCAGCTACGCCTCCCCAAAGAGAGCCAAAGGTCAGGCCCTCAAAGTTTCCTTCCAAGAGTTAATCATCTGCCATGTGATGTTCCTCACCCCCACCAAGCTTTCCCTGGTTTCTGGTGCACTGCCTTTCCTCTTTCCAGTAATTCTGGAGTCCCACCTCAGAGATTCTTAATTAGTAGGTCTTGAGTACAGCTGGGCATCAGGATTTTTAAATACATTATTGTGCACCGAAGGTAAAAACACAGGGCAGGAAGGCATTTTACAAATAATGAAAAAGGTATTATGCATATCTATCCACATCTTATACCACCAGGTCACAAAGACCATCAGCACATTTGCAAAAATGTTGACCACAGGGAAGGTGGCAGCAAGGATGGCTGTGTCATTAATCCTCAAAATCAGAAAGCTGCTATCAAAATTCCGCGTGTACAGCACAAAGTCTGGCAACACATCATATACAAAGAAGCAAAGAATGTTCTCCCTGGTCATCAGGTGCTTTCACTTCATTAGAGAAGGGAAGAGTAGCACTCAGGTAAAAAAGTAAAGAACAATCCAGAGACAGCAAAGGGATAACTGGCATAAAAATGAAAAATACAACAATTTGGTTAGTGTTAAAAACAATTCTTTCTGCTCCTGCATGCCTGCTTCAACAGGTGAGCACACTAGTCTCCACCTATGAGCCTTGAACTGGACTACAGATAGTCCAGTTAGAGTCTCCAGAGTTGGCTTATCTAAACATCCTCAGCATAGCTCACTCTCAATTAAATCTGAATAGCAGATAAACAGCAACTTTAAATGGTTAATGTACAGAGATATGGTGCAATATTTGTGACATAAAATACTAAAAGTTATGTAATATATCTGAATTTCTCATTTAACTGAGCAATACTGAATTTTATCAGTACTTCTGAATTCATACTGCAAGCAAAAGACAGATCTGAGTGAGATAGATTCTGACTTAGGCTTCTATGACCCTGAAGTCCTACCTACTACATTCTCTCATTTGAAAAATGTTTGTTTGTTTGTTTGTTTGTTTGTTTGTTTGTTTGTTTGTTTTTAAAATCAGGTCACCCAAAACAGACCAGTCCATCTTCACAAAAGCTATGGATGAGGAATCAGCTTGATGGGCATTGCCAAGAGTTTTGACTACACTCTGACACAAGGTACCAACTTATCAGAGGAACAAAAGTTCCTCCTGGACTGACAGTCCTACAGCTTTCATAAGCATTAAATCAATTTAAAAATATAGAGTTCTCAATGGAATTACAGCCCTCTAATTCAGTTGCCTGTTACTTATTCTGTATTAATAATCCCATTCTATGGCCAGCCATTGGATAGAGACAGTTGATCTCATAAAATTTTAAAGTAAACCTGTTTCATTCCCAGGAGGGCTCAGGGTGACAGAACATATTATAGAAGATTGACAAGAAAATATCTGGGTAGCCAGGACATTCTCAAGAGCAGAATAAGAGATTGAAATGATTTACTTGGTGTGAGGTGATACTTCTAAGAGTGGCTGGCATAGGAAACTCAGTCAGTGACTAAGACATCCCTCAACCCATCGTTTAGGGAAACTAACCAAACCTAATGGTGTTTAACTTCATCAGCCGTCGTGTAGATTTTCATTAGTCAATATGTTTCCTCTCCGTCATTTCCTGAAGATGAAGCTTATTATAAACTTGAAACCCTCAGATCTTAGAAAGAGCAAGATTGAGCTTTTATGTTATTTTTAAGGAATTTTAGGGTCCTGGGGCATTTCTGGGTCTTTCTTAGGGTGCTCTAAGCAGTGTGTTTAATAAATCACCAGCTCTTCACACAGCCCTGGAGAACTAGGACTGATGCACAGAGGACTTTGGGAAGTTGTCCTGCAAGGAAATAAGAGTGGGGTGCTCATGAGGTGCCTCCTTTGAGAATGAGTCCCATCTTGCTCTTTTTATAGCACAAGAATTAGTTCCCCAGATATACTTTATTATGAAGACATTGGAGTTACTCTTCAAGGTAAATGACAGGGTCATAACTTTACATGAACTGTATTTTATTAATTCTTAGAGAATGTCTGTGCACACAAAAGGTGTGAGATCTTGGACATCTCTCTAGCTTACTTTTCCTTAAATTCTGAAAGTATGTGCATGCACACACTCATACTTACCACATGGGTGTGTGCAGCCCAGTCATTGTTTCAAGTGGGGCATGTGACCAGAGATGAGTCAATTGGTGATACTCCTTAAGATAATTCTCATTGAAGACAGCAAGGGAAGCTACAAGGACGTGAAAGCAGAGTTAATAGTGATTTTATATATATATATATATACAATTATATGGATCATATACATATATAGGGAGGGGAGAGAAGGGAGGAAGAAGAGATGACAGGAGGAGAAAAAGAAAAGAGGAGAGGAGAGGAGACAAGAAGAGGATGTCCCCTGATTTAGTACCATGCTGCAAGGAGCCAGTTCTTCCAGCATCCTTCCCATAAACCCCTTCCTTATTTTAAGTGTTTTGAGAGCTCTCATTCTCTCTCTCTCTCTCTCTCTCTCTCTCTCTCTCTCTCTCTCTCTCTCTCTCTCTCTCTCTCTCTCTCGCAACCAGAAGAATCCAGACTTCCACATAAAGAAAAAATAGCATTTCTACTTTATAGATAAGAAAACTTGAGGTACCAAAGGTTATATTATATGACTTTGCCATAACTAAAAACAGCATTAGGTTGATTATGTTGCTCTCTATATGAAAGTCACTTCTTAGAGCACACCTTCCACATAGCAGTAACTTCAGAAACTTGACAGGTCACTGAAAGAGTGCATTTATTGTGTGACCAAGTCTGTATGTGTGTCTATGAAACAGAAATTTCACATGCTACCACCTTATTAAGTGTGATGCACTCTTTTATTTTATATTCTATTTCATTCTTTCAAATGCTGTTTGTGGCCCACTAAATTCATTTCATCTCTCACTAAACTGATTTTACAAGCCACTAGTGGGTTCAAATTTGTAACTGTTTTAAAAAAATGTACTATAGCCCCTTTCACAATATAGTGCTAATTAAATAACCCTTCTCCCCACTATAGATTTCCCTTAGGTGAAACTCTAGAATATGTAGATTTTCTTCTGTGCATATGTAAACTGCAAGTCACTCCTGCCTGCAGTGATCACATAGGTAGAGGACTGAGGGAGAAAGAAGAAAAGGAGGGAATGGACCACAAGCCTGAGGCACAGGTTTACCACCAAGCCACCAGACACACACAGGATGAGAATCTAATATGTCAACCTGACCTCAAAGATGTCCTAGGTCTATCCATTTCTACAAGGAGCCAAAATTTAACTTATACAGTATCTTATTGAAATATTTTATGATTATTGTGTATATACATATATAAGATCTTGTAAGTATCAGGTATGCAACAGCATGCATGTGGAGGTCAAGAGACAGCCCCGTGTTTTGTTGTAGATATCTCCTTCCACTGTAGGTTCTGGGGATGAACTCAGGTCATCAGGCTTGCAAGGCTGCACTTTTACCCCACTGAGCCATCTCACTGGTCTCAACTTGGATAATATCTTTAAAACACTCAGGCTTTAAACTTAAAAGACATTGTAAGTTTAACAGTGTTTTTGGTTTTCCTTTGCTCTCTCTTTCTCTAAGCTTCTGAACTCACTATGGCATTACCATTGACTAGATATTCAGATCAAAAGACCACTCTCAATACCAGATTCTTACTTCAGAATGTATTCCAAATCTCACCAATGATACCACTGGAAACACCCAGAGACCTCACTTTCCACTGGCCTTTACAACAGCTTCCCATGCTTCCCAAGTTCAAACCTGCCTCTATCGTCTAGTCTCTCACTACACAGTTATCAGTATAACCTTTGAAACTAATTCTGACAATGTCACTCCCCACTTGAATTCCTACAGAGCATTCCCTTCATCTTAGGAAAAAGCCACCATGTTCCCATGTCTCCTGATATGTCTCCAAACTTGCCTTCTTAATTCTCCTCAAAGCTCTTCCCTGCACAATTGTTCCTACCTTGGGACATTTCTGCTTCCTGATCCTTTCTGCTAAAACATCCTTTCAGTAGACCTTCTTAGTCCCACACTCTGTTTTCACATGTTGATGTCCTCCATTAAACTATCCCAATTAGCCCAACCCACTCGGACTCTATCTCCTTCCCTTTGGTTACAGTAACTCTTGGTCTCCAATCGATGATGCTGATTTATGAAGGGGTAGATATTGTAGAATAATATTTTAAGGGGTGTAACTTTTGTTTATGTTACTTTTCTTTAACTCTGTGAAGCTGTGTTACTGTGCCTAAGACATCTGATAGTCTAATGAAGAATTGAACAGCCAATAGTGAGGCAGTAGAAAGGATAGATAGGGCTGGTAGGCAGAGAGAATAGATAGAAGGAGAAATCTGGGAAGACAGAAAAGAGGATCAAGGAATGAGAGAGGAAGGAGAGGAAGAAGGAAGACTTCAGGGGCCAGCCACCCAGCCACCCAGCCACCCAGCTACACAGCCAGACATGGAGTAAGCAGGAAAGAAAAAGTATACAAGAATAGAGAAAGATAAAAGCCCTGAGGCCAAAGATAAATGAGATAATTTAAAGTTAAGAAAAGCTGGCAAGAAACAAGCCCAGTTAAGGCCAGGCATTTACAAGTAAGAATAAGTCTCCATGTGTGATTTATTTGGAAGCTGGGTGGAAGCCCCCCCCCCCAAAAGAGCAAAAACAAGCAACAACAGGTAGAGATTTTAGAAGGTAAAGTCTACCTGGAGAGAACAGGCCACTGGGAGTGGGTGTTCAAAGGTTGTACCTACCCCAGCCACCCTGTTCGTAACCTTTTCTCTGATTCCTGTCCACCATGAGGTAAAAACCTTCACTGTGTATCCTCACTACCATCTTCTGTTCAAGTGCACAAGCCTGAGCATGGATGGGACCCTCTAAAACTGTGAGCCACAATAAATCCTTCCCCAGTGCATTTCTTTTCTTGTATGTTTAGTCATGGTACCATGCACCAGCTAACACAACCATCATCCACTGTTGCACTCACTTCCATCTAAAATGATACACACACTTGTCTTGCTTGTGATCTTTCCCCTTCAATGGACTGTAGCTTCTGTGATTGCAGACACTAACTATGACTCTCTGAAGGGGTCACCACTTCAGCAGTTGATCAAGCAAGGTCAAGTTTACTACATATTGTAAGAAGGGATCTAATGCCTGGGTGAAGGCTTAGTAACATGTCAGAGAAGGACNGTGTTGCTACATCCTACATGCTACATGCTACATTCATGGCTTATTATGGATTCCCCGGCACATGCACATATGGGCTTAAGGANCTATGCCATTCATGTGCATAGATTGCCAGATCATGTTGCATGCAAATTATACAATCACAAAGCACACAGATTATGTAGGACTTAAGGCCTCTTGCTTGAAGAAGGAACAGTGAATGTGCAGTCATGTAGCAACATTCCAGACTCTTTGCTTATTAAAAAATGGCAGGTGAACAGAAATGGGGGTGTCCCGAAACTGTTTTCAGCTGACTCGGTGGGTATCAGTTAACTCTTGGGGGGTAGGGAAGGGGGCTTTTGGGGTAGCCAGACATCCTGGGATAGTGGATTGTTGTCTTCTGCTTTGGGAATCATCCAACACCTTCCACTGCTTAGGGCTCTGTGGCTGCTTGGGTCTGACAAGGTGCTGTCCAGGTGGATCCAAGCTGGCTCTGGAGCTCAGAAGAATTTCTAAACATATTAAGAAGCAGCCATGGGGAATTTAAAATCTTGAGCTGGTAGCCATGATATTATAATGTTTAGTACTCTGCTATCAAAACTTCATTGGCTGTCTCTTATACACATCTAGATGTGTATAAGAGACAGTTCCTTTGCTTGGTCTTTATTTTTTTGTGTTTTCTTAGAGAGAAAGAGAGGGGGGAGGGAGGGAGGGAGGGAGATATTTGGAACATGCTTTTAACTTTTTACCTGAGCTAAGCCTTATCTGAGACAGATTTTGAGGTACCTGTTCCCTTTATTAGTTTAGCATCCAGGAGACACAGGT
The DNA here is from genome assembly GCA_001675575.1 of Neotoma lepida. Lineage (NCBI taxonomy): Eukaryota > Metazoa > Chordata > Mammalia > Rodentia > Cricetidae > Neotoma > Neotoma lepida. The sequence continues at coordinate 13,588 of LZPO01117763.1, forward strand.
GATCAATTGCTGAGGGCATTTAATGGTAATAGATTGTTATTTTAAAGTCTGTTTTTGCACAGTCCAAACCCTTTTGAGTCTGGGGGTGTAAATACCTCTGGACTGTTACTGTTCCTTACCCCCTGGGTACACTTGATGGTCCTTGGACTCTGGCTCTATGGTGGTCCTGTAACAATTAGCTGAGTAGTTAATTAGGAGAGGGAACCAGGAAGGAAAAGTTTGTGGGGTGAAACCTCATTCTTCTGGAACTGGTGACAAGGCAGTGAATCCTGGTGTCCTCTAGAACTTGAGAGAAGTGCAGGGCCCTGTCAGTGTCATTGTGCATGAGGAGGAGAAGAGACACTGCTGACGGGTCTGGAATAAGGCACATGGGGAGGGCAAATGAAACAAAAGCTCCTACCTTAGCTAGAAAATCTCTTCCCATTAGGGGAACAGGGCAGGTTGGCAACACTGAAAATGTGTGGGTGAGAGGGATGTCTCTGAAAATACATTTGAGTGGTGGGGCCTGGTAAGGTGGGTAAGGCTGTCCCCCTACCCTGACAATAGGGAAATGAGAAGGAGAGGTGGGACCCCAAAACTCCCTCAGGACTGAGTAAGTGGCTCGGTGTCCAAAAGGAAGGAAATGGATCGCCCCATAGTGTAATGGCTATCCTGGGTTCCCTGTGAGCCCATGGCCAAGCCTAGAAGATTGGCTGGAGGGTGGACTTGGTTTGATGCCCCCATGCCACAAGGTACATGAGGGCAGTCAGCTGACCAGTGTCGCACTTGATGGCACTTCAGACAAGGCCCAGTAGGTGGCCTGCATAGGGCAGGGCATACACAAGCCCAGTAGCCTTCTCTACCACAATTAAAACAAGGACCTGGAAGCCTTCAGGCCACCAGTCAGATAGCATGTGTCAACATTTGGCAGTTCTGTTTAAGGGCTTTCTCATCTCTCCCATGGTACACCTTAAATGCCACAGCTAAGACTTCTGCCTGTGGGAGAGGTCCCCTCTCCAGATGCTTAAGTGTAGCCCTGATGTTGGGGAAGCTCTGGGAGACATGAGACAGATTTTATTCCTTATCTTGAATTATGTTTTTTAGCTTTTCATAGTTTAATGGTTTGAGGGAAGCCTTAGGAAGACCNGCCAGGAGGCAGGGTATAAATTGGTCTCTACCTAGAGAGTCATCTGGATTATTATAATCCCGATGTGGGTCCTGATCAGGAACTGCCTTGGCCCTGGGTGGGTGGGCAGCATTGGTTTGATAAAGCTCATTTACATGTGGCATTCTAGCCTGCCCCCAGACCTGTCTGTGCTTCTCAGGGCAGTTCACATGACAGGAGCAGTGAAGGTGGGAGCCAGAGTTGGGCAATTGGAATGGCCCACCTGATACCGGAGAGCCAAATGGTGGTCAGATAGGCAGATGTTCTTTGGAGTCAGAGATTCCTCAGAGTGAGGTTACATGTGGGCAGGAGAAAAAGAATCTAAAAGGGAGGGTTCAGAGCTTAGGTAAAAAGCTTGGGGATAAGGTAACTCTTTTCATTTGCCGTTTGCTGGCAGAAGTTAGATAATTCCCATGAAATATCAGGATCCAAGCAGCCTTTACATGGCCATATTTATTGGTATCCAAGGGATATTTAAGGCATTTCTCAGAGGAGGAGTGGGGCTAACAGGAGGAAGCCTATGTCCATGACTGCAGCTGAGAGAAAAAAATAAAAAATTAAAAAATAAATGTGATCCAAGACCACAATCTCAGGCGTCCCCGAGATCAAGGAAGGATATACAGATTGGCACATGTTACCTGATCCTTCGTCAAGAGAGGGGTAAGGGCCAGGGTGTAAGAGCACAAGGACCCCTGGGGGTCTGACAGCACTCAATGCTTCATCGAGTGAGAGACTGAGTCGGTGGGTGCACAGCCTGAGGACCCCCCAGGGGTCTGACTGTGAGAAATATATCTCAGGCTACAGACATGGGGAATGGGAAGGGATTGGAAAGGGAAAACTCACCAACTGAAGCAGCCAGTGTTGTGCCGAGCAGTGTGGTAGCCAGGCAAATGAAAGAGCAGGCAGTTGTAGACTAAACAAACCTTGGAACAGGGTCCCAGATGCAGAGCGCTGGGAGGGCCTGCCTTGTCTCGGCACCAATGTTAGTTTTATGCAGCGGCACAGTGTTATTCATTAAGCGGCACTGTTTACCGTGACAGAAAAGCCACGAGGTGCGACAAAACCCACTATCCCTATCAGGATAAGGAACAGAGGGGAATGTGCTTTAGACCTATGGAAGGTTGTGCATGTAGAGTGGAGAAGAAAGAGAAGAAGGGGGGAGGAGTCTGTGACCTGCTTTTTATCGATTCCCACTCACATGTTCATATGGGCTTACAGAGCTNCGCCACTCATGTGCATAGATTACATGATAATGCTGTGCGCAAAATACACAATCATGCAGCACACGGATTACATAGGACGTAAGGCCCCTTGCTTGGCTACTGAATAGAGCATGTGTGGTCATGTAGCAACAGACAGGATATATGAAAACTTTTAATTTAACACCAGGATATCAATGTAGAGGTCCTGACAAAAAGTTGAGCAGAGTTACTGACAGACCAGATAGGAATAGTGGACACAGTAAATGAAGATTTTGATTGCTTTAAGAATAAGTGATCCTATTGGACCAAGAGGTGAGTGTCTCTTCCCGACCTAGAGAGTCCTGCCTCTAGGACCCAGGTCCTGGGACATAACCAGTCCCAGGAAACTCCAACCCTCTCGGCAAGGCCCCAGGTGCCGGCCAGCAGAGAAAATTCCTGAGGGCAGGCTCACCCTCCAAAGAACTCCATTGGACCCTGCAATCTACAAAACCCTCGCCCCAACCCATACCCATCCCCCCGCCACACGATCCCAGAGGTTGCCTGAGACTCCAATACAGCTCTCATTGGACCAAGAGTTGCTGCCTGAGACCTGAAATCTGCTGACACCCATTGGTCAAGAGTGGCATCCTGAAACACAGAATCTGCCAG
>LZPO01117763.1:22821-44731 GCA_001675575.1 Neotoma lepida
GAGGAGGGAGGAGAGGGGGATCTGAGGTTGGTATGTAAAAGGAGTGGAAGATCTTTTTAATGTAAGAATAAATAAATAAACTAAAAAAAAAAGAATAAGTGATCCTTTGATAACCTAGTCAAATAAAAATATGAAAATATTTATTGCCACTCTGACAAGATCTAGTTTACAAGTTGTTCATTTAATACAAAGAAAAAAAGATTTTCAGATTGTCTAGCAACAAATGTTTCTTGCCAATTTATCTTTCTGGGTAAAAAAAAAAAACCTTCTGGATTTTAATTAATTAGTTCTTAATCCTGTTAAGCTGTAAGCCCTATGAAGTTCTTTTCTATTTGAGCTGATATCATAAAGTGTTTTACATAGTACCTAGCACATAGTAGGTACCCAATAAATATTTCTTGCTGTTTTTCTATGACTGTTATTAGTAACCTGCTAGAAAATCCAGTTGGTGCTCACTACACATGCTTGCTGAATTAGATAAGTACCACACAGAAATGACAGATGACAGCTAAATCAAACATGAGAAAGTACCTGTTCTCATTGTGGACTGTCACATGGGATCATTATGGGAAGAATACTGGAAAGAATGTCAGAGAAATTATTTTTAAACATCTTAAAGCTCCATCTGTGGGTTAAACAGCAAGTCCNAGTCCCTAACCCTTTTCCCACATCTGGCTATCCCTGTGCTATGACCGACAGTGGGACCCCAGGATAAAATCAAAAGTTAAAAATGTAAAATGACAAAACAACAGAATTCTTTTTTAAATATTTTTTAATTTTATTATTTATATGCACTTGTATTTGATCTACATGTATGTCTGTGTAATGGTGTCAGGTCCCCTGGAACTGAAGTTACAGACAGTTGTGAGCTGCCAGGTGGGTGCTAGAAATTGAACCCAGGTCCTCTGGAAGAGCAGCCAGTGCTCTTAACTGTTGAGCCATCTCTCTAGTCCAACAGAATTCTTTGATGTAAGATCAGATGAGATGACCAGACTCTTCCATGCACCTGCCACACAGCATACATCTTCCTACATGGCTCATTAAAACTGCAGGAGAGAGAGACTCTGAATGTTTTTGATTAAGCAAGGCTGGTGAATAGAAATTGATTTTGTATTTATAAAAATGTTGTATGTGTAAAATGCTATACATAAGTCAAAGTATAATCCTTAGAGTTAAACCTCATAAAAGATACACGAAAAATGCCTATATTAAATTAAATGCTTATTAATTCATTAATGAGGGAAGAGTGAGGAAGACAAGAGTTCAGAGAGCACTTTGAGAAACNAGGTCTGTACTGGCACTTAAAGAGAAATCATGAGGATGACACTGTAGGTCAGATACGAGAGATTAATGCTCAAAGGCAATGAGAGTCATGGCCTTTGGAGTCGTCTCTGCTGCTAGACAGAAATTATCTGCATCTCCGCCACATGTGATCTACTCACTCACATGGAATCTCACTGGATTTGAGCCCTTAAGTCAGTGAAGACAAAGTCCCAGGATCACTAATTGTCCTCAGATCACCTTGGCAGATGATGTCTGTGTACCACATCAGAAAGACATTCCATATTCTAAGCTTCATATAATTTTTCCTAACAATGTTCTCTTTAGATTGTTATATCAGAGTCATGTGTAGTGGCACACACCTGTACTCACAGCACTTGAGAGGCAGAGGCAGAAGAATCAGGAGTTCAAGGCCAGCCTGAGCTAGATAGCAAATTCAAGGCTACCTTGGGTTACATGAGAATATACATATTTAAAAAACAAAAAACAAAAAAACAGAAGGCTGCCAAGATGGCCCAGAAGTTGAGGAGCACAGTTCAGATCCCAGCACCTATGTAAAGAGTTGGGTATCCCTGCCAATGTGCCAGTGCCTAGAAAGCCAGCCCTAAAGAGGATAGAAAAAGGATGGTGGAGCTGGAAGTATTTCTGACGCCTATGGCTTCCAATCTAGCCAAGAGCACACCGAGGCTTCAGAGAGAGAACCTGCCTCAAAGGAATAGGTGGATAATGAGACAAGCCTATCCTTAATCAAGACAAATTTTCAAGTTCTGGAAAAGCTGAACCTGGGTTCAGGCCATGAAACACTGCTTGGCTGAGTCTGGCTCTGCTCCAGGCTACAGAGAATGCCATTATTCTAGACAAACACAAGTCAGCTGCTGTGGGATGTCTTTCTGTATGCTGTGCATATATGTTGCTCTGATTGGTTGATAAATAAAGCTGTGTTGGCCTATGGCAAGTCAGCTTAGAGGCAGGTGGGAAATCTAAGCAGAGACAGAAAGAAGAAAGGCAGAATGTGAGCTTGCTGCTGAAGGAGCAATAAGATGTCAGCAGATGGGTAACGTCACAGCCACATGGCAACATATAGATTTATAGAAATGGGTTGATTTAAGATGAAAGAGCTAGCTGGCAAGTGGCTAAAGCCATAGGCCATACAGTTTGTAAATAATATAAGCTTCTATGTGTTTACTTGTGTCTGAGTGGCTGCTGGATCACAGGTGAGAGAGATTTGTCTGGACTGCAGCGGGCCAGGTGGGACCCAAGAAACTTCTGGCTACAGTCAGCCATGGAAAGTAGGCTCTGGAGCAGGGCAAAGACATTGTCTCCTTCTGAAAGTAACTGAGGACTATAACATGCCAGCTGACTTAGGAAAGGGTCTAAAGGCAGCTTCACCAAAGCTGATCTTCCCTAGATAGTTGCTCAGCAACTGGAAGAAAAAGGAGCTGCCATAGAGCCCATTACATTCCCCAAGGCTTTAAGAATCTAAGGTGACAAAGACACATCAAAAATACTCTTAATTTTGAAAAGTGCCACAAAATTATTAATCAGGGATTTCTAGAGAAATAGAACACACATGAAGGGCATATATGAAGATCTGTTGGATTGTCCTATGTAGTTGGAGGCTGGATAGTCCAACACTGACCATCTTCAGGCTGCACAGAACAGCACCTAACCTCCTTCTGAAACACTGGGAGCCTCAGAACTAGTGATATGGCCTTAGGGCAATGCTGAAACCCTAGAGCTCCTTGAAGAGCTCACATGAATGATTCAAAAGGGTGAAGGAGAGCCTGGTGTCAATGGACAAGAGGGCTTTCTCTTCTGCCATCTAGACCTCCAGTCTACTAGATGGTGAAGCTCACATTCAGAGCTGCCCTCTTCTTGTAGGTTACAGTCCACAGGTCAATTATCTCTGGAAACACTCTCACACAGTAAGTACGGTTGGCTAATTTCTTAGACTAGACGTCTCTTGGTCCAATCAAGGCTATCTATCAGATAAGGTGAGGGCAATAAAGACCTGGACCAGAAGCCCAGCCTTCAATACAGTGGTATCTAGTGCTAGAAAAAGATAATTATAATGCACCCAAATCCTATTTGCTGATAAAGGAAAATATTTGAAGACAGTCTTGTACCATGTGAAGAACTTGCTTTCCAGATTCATAGAGGGAAACTAGATACAATAGTAAAAGCCTTTAACACAAGTGTTCCCCATACCAAATTTGTGTTCTTTATATTTCCATAATTTAATATCATTGATTACTAATAACCAAGGCAATAATGCTATGTCACACTATATCCTCAGACATCTAAAACATGTGTGGTCTAATTGTATGCATGTTTAGAGTCTATAGGCATGAACTTCATCAATCTTGTGGTTTATCTCAGTTGTTTGATCCACTCTTGGAGCAAAGGGGCCCATTCAAGATAGATATAAATATTTACATACATCAATATTTTTATCTGTGCTCCATCTGGTACTCAGCACATAACAGGTGCCAATTACTACTTGACAACCAGCATTAGTGAGTGCTGAATGGTGTTTTCAATGGGGGAGCTTCCAGAAAGCCATAGTGCAGCAAACACAGCCTGAAGAAAAGGACCTCTCCTCTGACCCAAAAGGAGGCACATCACCTCCTCTGACCCAAAAGGAGGCACATCACCTCTTCTGCCCTTGTTAATGTGTCTAGCAAGTTAGTGCAACTCACTCCAGAAAAACCTTATCCATGCCTGTACTAACAGCTGAAACTTAACTGCTCAAGACCTTTATATCACTCATTTCTCAGCTGAGGTTTAGTCCTAAGTAACCAATCCTTTGGGGTTCTTGAGTAAGTAGCAAAGTTCTCACCCTTTCTACAGAGTCCAGGGACGCTCCTGTAATGTTCTGGCACCTTGATGGTGGAGTGAGTAGAAGCTTACAACTCTGAAGTCCTCAAAGAAGCAATCCTAACTATACCAGATCTAGGTCATGTCAATGATCTGAATTTTCATCATAAAATGATCAGCTGCATGATTGAACAGCACATGAAAGAGACCCTGGGCATTCCCTCATCAGTCCATCACGAACTAGCACACAACTGAGCTTCTGCAATATCCCTGCCATCATGTTGTCCATACGCACAAATACATCCCACATGAGGGTTGTTTAAGACTGCAAACAAGAGCAGTGCAAACCAAAGGGCAATGAGTGGTACATTCTTCAAGGGCCATCTGCCAGTGCTGCCTCTGCCCAAACTAAACAGCCAGTAAAGCTCTGCATGGCAGCTGGGTCACAACCCTGGGGACTGTGAAGAATACACTGTGTCGCATATCCTCAAACACTCTGGAAGGATGAAAAAGCAGGGTCTTCCTAGGAGTGTATCAACATAGTGATCACACCAATAGAGAGCAATATGTTATCNTGTATTACTCCTTGATTCTCACAGCAACCCCATCTCCTGGGCCTGAGACAGCAGTCTAAAGCAATGATTCCCACAATGGCCTGGTGAGAGGCTGCTCTAATTTTCTGTTTCTAATATATTAGAGACATATTTTGTAAAATAGTATTAGAAATACTATTTTAATTACATTTTATGATACCTATATAAAATATAAGCCCAAGTTTCTATTACTATGTTCAACAAAACTACACTTTTTTTCTACAAAATTTCTGAATATTTGCTATTTATTTAAAAATATTGCACAAAGGACTAGTGCTGGTCAGAGAACAGTATTTGAAATAGCTGAGGTGTCAAAGAGTGATGGCAGTCCCCTCAGACAATCTCCTTTTCTTTCTCTCTTGAGAATAAGCCTTATACACGGAACTGTAGCATGCCTAGGTCTTGTGAATCCGGCTTGCAAATAGTGTCTCATGATAACACATAGAATATATATGAAAAATATACACAACGCACAAAGAGGATGTATTGACCTGAGTTCCATCCCTGAGATCCACATGGTAGAAGGAGAGAACCAACACCCACATGATATTCCAACCCCAAATGTGTGCCATAGGACGTACTTGCCCACACTCATACACATGCATACCCCCCCACAAAACAAATAAATGTAAAAAGAAAAAGTTCAAAACATGCAGAAATATTAATATATACACAAATTACATTTATATATATATACACATTAGAGTTTTATTCAGCTATAAAGAATAATTAAATTATATCATTTGCAAAAATAAAAGTTGGTACTGGAGTTGATTATGCTAAGTGAAGTGAGCTAGACTTTAAAGGACAAATATTCTATTTTTCTCTCATATGTAGAATATAGGCTTAAATATATAAATATATATCATATACATTTAAATATATGACAAAAACAGGCTATAATGGGAGATAAATGGGTCTAATGTAAGGGGAAAATAGATAATTAATAAGGAATTAAAAACAAAACATTGCTTATTTTCTCATGTGGAATCTAGATTGAACTATATATATTAAATTGTGTATATACATATATATTAAATTTGCATGCACAGATACAATATGAAAGCAGAGGTAGGGCCGCCAGTGTGGATGGAGAGGACCAACTATCTATAGGGAAGGAGGGGTAGAAGTATGGGGGTAAGAGCAAGTTATGATGGTATATATGTATGAGAATATTATACTAAAAGTCACCATTTTGTATACTAGTAAAAATATATTGTTTAATGTATACATCACTGCACTACTGAGTGCAATAGTGTGTACAAACTTACTTAGGTCCAAGGCAAGTCTCAAAACAGAGTCTCCTGTATCCCAGACAAAACTCTTATTCTCCAGCACAGCTATTTCCAATTCCAGGCCATGAAGACATGGGATTTTGTGTTCCCATCCATGGCAGATGTTGAGCAAGGCTGTTTTGAGAAAGTAGAAGAGCCAGGGTACACCTCGTAGTCCAATGGTTAATTTTAACCCATAATCGACCAGTTCCCAATTCACCAAATTCTTCTTCCTGGGCTATCTTAGATCTCCAAATTCTGGGAATGTGGATATCTTACCTACTGGCCCATGCCAAAACACCTCCCACACATGGAGACCTTGCCTGCCTCTGCCATGCTCATCTTCCGGTTCCTTTTAGCTGAATGTTTTGCAGTCTCTGCAGAAAGTGTGTTCCCTTCCCATGAACCCCCCACAGTCTGGGTAGCTCACCACACACCCTCAGATTTGTTTACTTGAAATGTAAACTTGGGATTTGTAAATCTATTTTGATCTGATTTTTTNGTAAATAAAAATAAAGCTTAGATGGATATGACCCAGTATAATTTATTCTTTCCTGCTCCTCACATGCAACCTGAGGTCCTATTTCTCCAAGGAAAGATTCTTTCATTACTACATTGTCCCAGCCACACTGCTCCCTTCTTCACTGTTTATAAAAACACTTCTGGGAAATTAAAACAAGATATGCTATTTTCCAGGGAAACCAAGCTTAGGCAGACAGTACTGTTTTAAGTGCAATTGGAAACTCAAAAGCTAGTACAGTGATTAGCAGACATTGTGTAAATGGTTAATTATGATGATGGAGATGATGTCTAAACCCACCTACTCATCAGGAAAACAGAAAGAAAAGAAAACCATCAATTCGGAGACTGCGGACCCAGCTCAGGAGATGATGCTGTCTGATACAGCTTTTAGAGAACTTCAAACCCCTCTTCATCTGTCCAATTCAGGCCTGGAAAGCCACGAGCACCTATTTTTCACATTTGATTTGGACTGGGACCTGAGGCTGAAATCTGAGATCATTACCCCTTCTGCTCAGCACCTTCCCTTGCGCCTCCCTAACTCTGTTATTTCTCCTATTAATATCTCATCAACATCGGGCAGGTGCTTCCGGGAGGTTCTTCATTAACAAGTTGTCAGTGGGACGGAGTCAGATTCCCAGGGCTAATGGAAATCTGCAGGCAGAGGCAAACACTTTGAGAAATGATTTCACTTTCTACGGGGTCTGTGTTTTCTTATCAAACTCAGGTTTGAACTTACCCATCTGACGTCCAAAAACTTCCCTAGATCTTCCTCCTGCTTCAGCCAGTGCTTGCTCTCATATTAAATCTATTTTTATGCTTCATGAAATATCTGAATCAGCAGTTTTTAAATACTCAATATATCTTTAAATGCCAACAGACAACAAGTATAGCAGGTGTTTAATTGTGGTTTAAAGATCTACATTGTTCACATTTTACAATCACAATTAAAATTAAGCAATAACACCAAAGGAGTTCCGGTACACAGCAATAATACTTACCCGTATAGTGAAATTGATAAGGACCCAGATATAATGGTGCCCATTGTAGTAACCCTGTGGTGACTGATTGCTATTCTGCTGTTAGCAAACAACCAAGAAATACTTTATTTTTTCAGAATTATCAATTTGTTTCCAGGGTATGTGAACAATGGAAACCTTAAGGGAGAATGCAATAGTTAGCGAGGTATTAAAACAGTTATATAACTAATAAAAACGCTAAATCAACTTAGATATGCAGCAGTGTGTCATTTCCATTTTAATAAAAAAGTACATTATTCTCTTCCCGAAATTACAAAATTTTATTTTTTTTTACTCTGTGCCAACATATTTGGAAAGTAAAAAAGTCATAAATCTATGGTTTCTGGAATTGTCGTTTATGTGATTCTCTAGTCCTTAAAAAAGATAGAATAAAAACAGGCATTTTCATAAAATGATCGATTTGAAAAATTATTTGCATTCTCTCCTTGCAATTTTTTTTCTTTGGGAGGTTGGAGGAGGAGCACAGGGACTTATAAATAAAACACATTTGATTTTCATAGCATCCCTGTATGGTGTGTGTGGAAGCCTCTGAATGCCTACTCAGAAGGGCCGTGCACTAGGACGCTTTACTGAGAAAAGTACTCCATCCTCCACTGTGCAGGCTACAGGATAACAAAGCCCAGGCACAGAGGGTCAGACTCCTGTTCAATTAAGTCCAGGCCTTGGCCAGATGGGAGACAGTCTGGACACAGAGCCAGAGGGCTGTGACAGCTCTCACATTTATAGGCCTGAGCTGCCTTGGAACTCATGGCTGCAGATCTGGGCAGAAATGATCACATCTTACACCAGTCAGTTTAGAAGCACTCAATTCTAGCACACAGAAAAGGCATATCAACAGGGACCAGGGATGGCTTCCAGAACCCTTGGTAATTCTCATGGATTTATTAGCTGGGCTGTGAGTGAATGCCTTCCGACAGGGAGGAGTTAGACTCTGAAAGGGCCTGGGTGAAGCATTTTGGAAATGCAAGATCATTTCATAAAACCTGAATAAAGGTGAGAGGAAGGTCAGAGCCAGAGAGGACCTGTGAATTCATCCATGGATCCGAGTCTCATTCCAACAGCAAAGCACTGAGAGCTGAGTAGTGTTCCATGTATGGGTTCTAGGCCAGTTAAAACCAAACCTCTGAGGATAAGGCATGAGCCCCTAGATGCTTCTGGTTGTATGTTTCTCTCTCTCTCTCTCTCTCTCTCTCTCTCTCTCTCTCTCTCTCTCTCTCTGTGTGTGTGTGTGTGTGTGTGTGAGGCATGTGTAAGAGCATGCATGCCATGGAATATGCACAGGTCAGAGGCCAGTCAGGTATGTCAAGTCCCTTTACCTCATTTGGTTCCCCCTAGGTGATTCTGACACATCAATGCACATCACCAAGGAATTTGAATTGAGTCCTACTATATTAAAATTAGTGCACATTTCATAATTTTATTCAATGAAATATTTTTTGTGTTGTTAGTGATATAACTCTGTTCCCAAATAGTCAAGTGAAGTTGTAAGGAACCGAGCCCATGGGCCATGTTCATTCTCTGACTTAATTGTTTGGAGGGTTGTGTAAATTCTAACTCAACATAAATTCAGAAACTGAGTCTTGGGGAAGTGTAGTCCCTTCACCTTCTGCCCGTACACCTGCTCCTCTGCAGCATACATGAAGGGAAACTTTATGACANAATGTTCTTGATACCTTTCAAAAGAACATTAGGAAGCGTGAAATGGCTGAGTCTGATAAGAGTGCACATAACATTGACAGCCCCTGGTAATTACTGTACATTTTCATAGTCATGCATTCATTCAGCCCCTGGTAATTACCGTACATTTTCACAGCCATGCATTCACTCAGCAAACCTTGTTGAACGTTATATGGACAAGCCACTGACTCAGCTACTTTGAACAGATGTAAACCTGAGATAGGACCTCTGACTTCCTGGGTCATCAGGCTAATGAGGGTGAACAGCATGAAAACCACAGCATTGAAAACCACAGTGATCAAGCCTCATGGTGACTACCTAAAGGGACTCTGGGTCTATGAAAGCAACAATGGAAGATGACCATAAATTCAGGAAAGAGACACCTGCAGTGAGAGTATGAGGGCTGACTAGAAGTTCACCAAATAGAGGAAAGAGCATCCTTCACAGAGAGAAGAGCAGTGCAGACATCTAGTGTGAGTGAAGGCAAAGTGCTCTGGAAGACTTGAGAGAGGATTATGAAGCTGGAATGAGAGAAGAAATGGAGTAAGAGCAGACAGAAGGCAAGTACAGGCCAGGCAATTTGTAAATAGAATCTTATTCACCATCTTATATAGAACTTGTTTGACTATCATTGTGCAGATGAAAAACCAAGGCCCAGAGTTTAGCTAGCATGCCTAGCATTGTTAGGAAGTAACTGGAAGTTGGGCCAACTGGCTGCCTTGGGTTATCCTTTTCTCTGTACCATCCCAGGGTCCCTGATCATAATACAAAGTAGCTCTAAGCATGATGTCTTTATGTCTCCGGGTGGGCATGATGTCTTTATGTCTCCGGGTGGGTCACATGTTCCTTGTGCATCACACCAATCAACATCATGCTCAAGGCCATGAACTGCAGTCTACCAGCCGTGAATAGAGCAGGGAAACTTAGTCACAAATAACTTTGGTTTTTTGGTTTTGGTTATTCATAACTTATGAATAACCAAATGCCAAGGAGCTGCCAAGCATTAGAGGGACCACAAAAGGCAGACAAAGCAACTGGCATAACTCTTACCCAGCAGAGTCTCTTCATAGTCTTACTGTTTGCTTTGTATTGCATTATGAGAAAACATAAAACTGTATAAACAATGAGGATCTTTTATTTTTTCAAATAACACAGGTTCCAGGGCTGGGATGTAGCTCAGTTGGTAGAGTACTTGCCCAACATACACAAAGCCCTGGGTTCCATCCCCAGCACCAATAAACAAAACATAGTGGCACATGACAGCAATCCCAGCACTTGAAAGATGGAGGCAAGAAGATCAGATATTCAAGGTCATACTCAGCCACATAGTAAGTTCAAGGCCATCCTGAACTACATAAGACACTGTCTCAAAAAATAAAATCATNGGAGCTAGAGAGATGGCTCAGTTGTTAAGAGTGGTGGTTGCTGTTCCAGAGAACTTGGATTCAATTCCAAGTACCCACACGGTAGCTCACAACCATCTGCAACTTCAGTTACAATGGATCCAAAATGCCCTCTCTGACATCTCTGGACACTAGGCATGCATGTGGCTCACAGAAATACATATAGAAAACATTCACAAACAAACAATAAATAAATATATACTTTAAAACAACTATATTAAAAATGGTGTAAATTCTGAAGAGGGAAGTGGGCAATCAATGACCCTTGACTCAATCAGCTTGTCCTCTGTGACCTCCATCACTGCCCACCTTGTCCTCTGTGACCTCCATCACTGTCCACCCACCTTGTCCTCAGACAGGANAACCATCAGCAGAAGAGAAGGTTCTGGTTTTCTTGTGTCAGAGTAAGCAAACAGTCCCCAGACATCTGTGTACCTATCCCCAGGTCATAATGTAGCAGGGTCACAGGATCACTCACCTTCAGCAACTATCTGGGGCAACAAGACAACCACATATGCCTTAGACTAATCAAAGTTTTTGTTTCTCAAAAATGGGCTCAAGATCTCTTGAATGGTGGTTACTGGAATGAAACTGGAGTTCTGTCAATAAGGACTCGGGGAACTTTATCTGTAGTACTTGCTCAGAAGTCTCACCACCTAGGCTGCAGGAATGAGTTGCATCAAGTTCATTGGTATTCACTGGATTCCATCAATGTGGTATAGGTAAGGCAGTAGGCAATGAGCAGATAGAGGGAGGGCAGTCCTGGATCTAGAGAGCAGGACCTAACTCTAGTGGCTCTGCAAGAGAAGGTGTCTGGCTTGCAGTTGCATCCCCTGGCTCTCTGGTACCTGCACTAACTGGCCCATACAGGAAGGTCAATAACTCCTCTAGATCAGCCAGCCTTAAATCCAAAGATGGAATTTGTATTATTCCAAGAGGCCATGGTTTAAGCACATAGTCCCCAAATGGGATTGCTATTTGGGGAGGCTATGGAACCTTTGGGATGTGGCAACCTAGATTTAGGTCACCAGGAGTGGGCCTAGGAGGTAATATCCACTTCAAGTGATAGGCTGAGCTCTTTGCTTCTGGGTCAGCTACCACTACGCCCCACCACTTATAATCAAGCCACTCCTCACACCTTTCTTGTCATAGTGGACTGTGCAACGTGAGCCAAATAAAACCCTTCTTCCCTCAAGTTGCTTCTGCCAGGAATTCTGTCACATCGATGGAAAAGTAATTCATATATTCACTACTCAGTGGGAAGAAAATCATGATGTACTCATGTGGGTCATTTCTCTCTGTTCCATCCCAGGGTGAGGATGGAACTAGGGACCTGCAGGAGTCTAGGATGAGGACAGCATTGGAAGCATGTCTGTCTCTCTCAAAGTAGCTCATAAAGCAAACAGGCCAGTAGCACCTTGTAGCTTGGTAGCAGTTGCTTCTGATGCTCAACATCTAGTAAGAGCCACAAAATTCCAGTTTAAATACTCTGTATATCTGATTAGTAAATAGGTCCTGCAGCCAGCCTATACACTGGGCTTTGGAGTAGCTTTGCATCTCATCTCTGCAGACATCTTCCTGATCATGAGCCCTTTATAGTTCCTACAGATGTGATGTGAGTTTCTAAAAGGCTACTCAAGCACAGGACAGTCCTCAAGGGAGGGTAAACATACCTGTGGAGGACTTTCTTATGGGTTAGCATGTCAACTCTACTACTGACTAATTTTGTGAGTGGCTTCACCTCTCCAAGTCCTAATTTCTTCATCTATGATATGGCAATTATTTTAGCGGATATAAGAATTGGGTGAAAGAATGATGTAGAGACTGAGTGGCATAGAAAGTACTCAGTAACCATCAAGTAACATCAGGAACAGTGGGGAAAGAGTTGCAGCAAAAACAATAGACCAAAACACAAGACAAGCAGCATAAGACATGCACAAAGTGGGGGAAAGCACAAAGTGGGGGGAAAAACTCTCTGTAAAGGAGGTTTTAGTGTCAACAGTCTCTGGGATTGCAGAGCTGAGAGAGTTCTCAAAGACAGTATAGAATTTCTCATGCTGCAATCTAGGAATACTGGAATCTTCTAGATCCTCAGAAAGTTAGAGGTTAGCATCCCTAGAAAATTTCTAAGGACCCCAAAACAGTACATGTGTGTGTGTGTGTGTGTGTGTATGTGTGTGTAATGTGTATGTGCATGTATGTATATATATACATATATATGTATATTATTATATTATGTGCATGTATGTATATATATACAAATATATGTGCACATATATTATATATGTGCATGTATGTATGTATATATATACATATATATGTATATTAAATCAATCCCCAAATGGGACATTTCTCACTACTGCCAGTCTTTTAGACTTTACCCACATATCCAATAGACATTTATTGGTACTTACTATTGTCCAGATACTGTAGAGGACTTTAAGGCCTCATGTCCAG
Source organism: Neotoma lepida (assembly GCA_001675575.1). Taxonomy (NCBI): domain Eukaryota; kingdom Metazoa; phylum Chordata; class Mammalia; order Rodentia; family Cricetidae; genus Neotoma; species Neotoma lepida. The sequence continues at coordinate 35,883 of LZPO01117763.1, forward strand.
TATGTCCTATCCATAATTGCTTGTCTTGACACTGTTAGATCCTATAACAGCACTTCAGTGTAAGAAAACTGTTCTGGAGAGTCTGTCAACCTCATGCACTCCAGTAAACCTACTTATTGCACAACAACACTTCTATCAAGACTTCAAACACCAGCAAATTAAATTTACAATGACTCTCGGTGATCCACAGATTGGCCCAGAACCATTTGATACATGGCTTGATTCTGGGTGGTTTTGTTTCTGGAGCATCAGGTCTGTTGTATTGTTACTTTAGTGTCCCTGTGATCAAATTATCAGAAACAGACAACTTAGGAGGGAGAAGACTTATTTGTCTTGTGAGTGTTTCACTTCACTTCCAGAGTGTTTCAGTTCTTCACAGCAGGAAAAGCATCACAGAGAGACTCCACCTGAGGCAATGGATGCATGAAGTGGGGCGGGGAGGGGAGCTGTTCACATCATGGAAGACAGGAAGCAGAGAGCACAGGCCCTGGTTCAAAAGCCTGCCTCTCCAACTAGGCTCCACCTCCAAAGGGTTCCAAAGGTTCCCAAACAATGCCATCAGCTGAGGAACAAGCATTCAAAACCTGTGTCTGTAGGGTCACTTCAGACTCAGACCATAAGGTCTGAATGTGAAATATTCCCATAGATTATATGTCTGACAGATATAGTTTTGGTGATACTGTGGGTCCTTTTGGGCTTGTGACTAGCTGGCAGACATAGGGCCAGTTTATGGGTTATAGCTGGGCACTGGTTCTGGTCCAACCTCTCTGAATCCTGATCTTCTAAGATGTGAGCTGTTCCCCAGGCTCCTGTTACCAGGGACTTTTCCATGGTTTTACCATCATGACAGACTGTTGACTCTCAGACTGTGAGCCAAAGCAAATCTTCCCTTTGGTTCCTTCTTATCNGGTATTTGACCACAGAAACAGAATAACTAAGACACTAGTGATAATCACATCCTAAGGGCCATGGGAGCTAGCGTGACTGTGTAAGGACCTTGCAAAATTTAGTCACTTCATCTACTGTAATGTTTCAGTGGCCAAAAATGAGTTATGTGGAAGAATATAGTTTGTGACAGAGGATTGTGCTTGACTTCTCTTAGCAGGGAACAACAAAGGCATGTGGTAAAGAAACTTAGGGGTTACCATGTTGAAGTGACCCCTGACTCTGACTTCAAAGCCTGCTAACTTTCATTACAGCAGCCTTCCCAGATAAGCAAGCAAGTTTGATTTTCTGTAAGATTTCATAGAAATGTAACCTAAGTTTGTAAGGAAGTACAGTGGTAAGGGCTCAAAGCATCAGGACAGGATATGAAAATGCTGAAAATACATAATTGGGTACAAATATCTACTGATTCAACATGGGCAAGATAGCAACAATAAAACCAGAAGACAAGCAACAATTGGAATTGTAGCTTTCTGTGGTTTGCCTAATTTGGAAATCAACTGACAAGAGAGAAGACTATAATGATCAATTAGACACTTTGGTCAAATTTCACACTGTAATCTTTAGGCAAAAGCAGGAGAATAATTCACTGCAGGAGTTTAAAAGAGAGGTAGGCAAAGCAAAAGTCTGACAGGAGAGTGGTATCCAGTGGTTAAGGGGTAATTTGCATCCAGTTACAGTTGCAAGAACCCAGATATGGCTGTTATTGGTTAACCACATTCCAGGGGAATCTCAGTAGACTACAGGAAGTGACCATAACCAGCCTGGGTCCCATAAAAGGAAAGAGCTCTGCCAACAAGGACAAAGAGAGGTACAGTCAGACTCCTCCTGGAAGGATACAGGAACTTCCTGAGTCCCATTTCCCCTATCTAACCAATTCTATCAGATTGCTATTAGCTCTAAGCCAATCACTCTCTGAGCTGTGTCTCACCAATGTGACATAATTAAAGAATGACATGACCACTGGATGACAAGTTAGATAAGGATGCAAATTGCTGCTTTCGAACAATGGTTCTCAAGGTGGACAAGAACATTAGCATCCCTGGGCACTTGATGACAATGCAAACTCTCAGACCTCAACCTAGACTTTCAGAATCAGGAACTCTGAGAGAAGAGCCCAGTGTCTGCCAGGTCATTCTGAGCAACTGTTGCAGAATACAGTGAGTCCTGAAGACAGGAGAATCCCTAATGGAAGTCATTTCATGCTGGACATTGAAGGAGATGGAGAATGGGAGAGACAATATATTGTACACACTGAAATAAAGAAGCTGGCTAAAAGGGTGACTCACTTAATGGCCAATGAGGCCAACGCTTGGACAGAGGAAGTGGGAGCTTCCAAGAGATGGGAAGAAACAGGCCAGCTAAATATGGTGTCTTTAAAATTGGGAATAAAATTTTGTTTGTACTCAGAAAAAAAAAGTTTATACTGGTTGCAACACAAAACTGAACACTTTTATTCTGGAGAATGAATATAGCAAGAGGATAGGAGAGATAAGGAAGATATCAGTTCCCTCAAGTCTGGCCCCCAACTAGTACCTTCTTTTGAAAAGATATTATTGGGCAGTAGAGCAGCATAAAAGCAAGAGACAGCTACCCATGGAACAAACATATTCCNAAACCATTCCATCTCCACTGTATACAGATCTAGGCACAGCGTCATGGGCCTAAGCCAGTAAACACACTCATTTGTACTTTAAATCATGTTTCTTCCCCTTCTCCTCTTTTTCTCCCTGCCTCCCTCTTTCCTCACCCTTCTTTTATCCCCTCTCCTCCCTTCCCCTAGTTACTCCCTTCCCCTAACTGCTCTTACCTGTTCAGGAAGCCCTTGGAACCAGGTAGAGCAGGAAACAGCAGGTGTTCCTGTTGGGGATGGGTTCCCTAATTCATAGCAAGGTACCAGAGACAGACAGGTAGTTCTATGTAGAATCACAACCCAGCACAGGATAGCAGAGCCTGTTGAAGTGAGAAGGAGTCTATACAGAACCGTACAGTGAACAGGGCTATTGGAATTTGGACAGAGAACAAAAATGCAAGAGAGTACTCAAGTATGAGAAGTCACAGCACAAACAAAGTGATAAGGGTGTCCCTCAAGAAAGGCATTCTGCATGGCCCACCAAATCCACTAAGCATTGTTTGTTTGTTTGTTTTTTAACTCTTTTGGTCTTTGTTCTTTGGGGTGCCCACCACAGAGCTCCCAAATAGATACACACAGAGACTTAATTCTTACTTATAAATGCTTGGNTTTAGCTTGGCTTGTTTCTAGCCAGCTTTTCTTAAATTATCCTGTCTATCTTTCTCTATTTCCATATACTTTTCTTTATGTCTTTCTCCATAGCTTGCTGTGTGGCTGGCTGGCTGGCCCTTTGTGTCCTCCTCTCCTCCTTTTCTTGTTCCTTGATCTCCCAAATTTCTCCCCCTACTTATTCTCTCTTCCTACCAGCCCCACCTATCTTTTCTCCTACCTCACTATTGGCCATTCAGCTCTTTATTAGACCAATCAGATGTTTTAGACAGGCAAAGTAACACAGCTTCACAGAGTTAATCAAATGCAACATAAAAGAATGCAACACATCTTTGCATCATTAAACAAATGTTTCACAGCATCAACAAATGTAACACACCTTAAAATAATATTCCACAACAGCTAAGCAGGGCTCACATGGGCTCACAGAGACTGAAGCAGCAATCATGGGGCCTGCAAGGGTCTGCACCAAGTCCTCTACATATATGCTATGACTATTAGCTTGGTATTTTTGTGAGACTCATAACAGTGGGAGCAGATGTATCTCTGACTGTTTTGTCTGTTCTTGGGACTCTTTTCTTCCTATTGGGTTGCCTTGTCTAGCCCTGATAGGAGGGCTTTTGCCTTGTATTATTGTATCTTTTTTTGTTGTGTTTGGTTGTTGTGTCTTGGAGGCCTGCTCTTTTCTGAAGGGAAATGGAGAGGAGTGGATCTGGGGAAGAGGAGAGATAAGGGAGAGCTGGGAGGGAGGGGAAACTGTGCTTGGGATATATTATAGGAGAGAAGAATCTATTTTCAATTAAAATAAAAGAATGNTGTTCTGGCGCAGTATGTCAATGTCCAAGCTAGCAAAGAGAGCTGACATGTAGGGAACTCCAAGGGAAAAATAGAAATGAAAGTCAGAGCCCAAGTGAGNGGAAAAGACAGACCACATTGAGAAGGCATGGCATAGTAATGGGCGATGCATAACTGAGTTGAATCATAACACAATGACAGACAACCCACAGGTAACAGTCTTGTCATCCAAAAAAACTTCAAGGTCAAGGAGGTTCACAAAGACTGAAAATTATCCCAGATTAAAGGATATTTTAGAAGTCATGTCACTTAAAACTACATGTAATACACCATTCCAAACTAGATCACTGTGCAAAAAAGCAGACAAAAGCAAACCTGAATGAGTCTGAGGACTAGCTGGTGGTAGTATGTCAGTGTATTTGTGATGGTCATGTTGTGCTTAAGTGAAAGAAAGTCCTCAGCTGGAGGGTTGGCTCAGCAGTGAAGAGCACTTGTTGCTCTTGCCAAGGAGCCACATCCAATCCCCAGTACTCGCAGGAGGGATCACAACCATCTGCAACTCCAGCCCCACAACCCACACCAGGAGGCTCACAGATGCCTGTAACTCCAGCTCCAGGGCATCCAACACCCTCTCTGGCCTTCTCAGGAACCAGACATGCACATGGGCACACACATACATGCAGATAAAACACTGATAAAAATAAGTAATTTTGTTTTAATTCTAAAATGTAAATCTAAAATCTAAACATAATATTTATTTATACACCTAAATAGTTGACCTAATTGTGTATACACACCTATATGTGGAATTGTTGCAATATTTGCAAAGTTTATTTATGGGACTCATTACATTAAGTAAGTAAAAAATGACCTTGACAAATGTCCATGTTATATGATAAAATTCAGCATTAATGCTTAATTTAAACAAAGTCTGTTAAGTCAGAAATAGAGGGATTTCTTTAAAAGCTACTGAAAAATATATGCCAGTGATGAAACACTAGATGTGGCCCACTTCTAAAAGAACAAGAAAAATATATTCCCCACAATTACCATTGCTTAGTGTTTGCTGATGCTACATAGTAAAGACATAAATATCACAAAAAGAAACAAGCAAATGATCATAATTTGCAGATTTTTGTGCTACTTGGAGAATCAAAGAAAACTGGTTATCAGAATTAATATGAACTATCAATATAATTTCCAAATCTAAGANTCTCATACACCAACCCCAGTCTTACAGCTATAAAGGTAGACCCCCACCTATTTTGTTCATAATTATACTGTTAGTATCTATCAGAGTCCCTGTAATAAGGAAAATAGGAAGTACTTTTTGAACTAATTTGAGTTCAAAAGTGCAGAAACTCTGAATAGTCAACAAGTATTATTATTCTCCACAAAGAACTGGTTTCCAAAAATAATTGGGTGATCATCAATAGATGCAGTAAAAAAAAATTAACAAAATATAACGCCTATGTATAATTTTCAGCAAACCAAGAATAGAAGGACATTTATGACAATCCACAGTTAACANTGAACTCAGTGTGAGAAGACTGAAATCTCTCACATAAGATCAGAAACAAGAGGACATCAATCCTCACTACTCCTGCTACTCTATACTAGCTGGATGACCCTCACCAGTGTGATAAGTAATGACAAAAAAATTACTAAACAAATACATAGCCAAGTTATTTACTTATAAGTTCAACAACATGATTATGTAGAAACTGTAAAAAAATTTTTTTGTAATTGCTAGAAGCTTCCAGACGTAATGTGAACTCAGGAGAATTTTACTATATTATTAAGTCCATATAAATCTATACTGCCCACAGACTTCAGCTTCCTCACCTGTAAAGTGGAACACATAACTGAATTTTCCCAGATACTTCAGAGTTTGTATGGGTTTGTGTTTCCCAGATAGTGTGTGAGTTACAGTTTCAGCATGCAAGCCATCTCCCACAGTATCATGCACAGCATTGAGGCTTAATAAAGAGTAGCTTCAGCACTGCCAAGTACACAAAAACAGATAAGGATGCTTGTGAAGTTGGTGTCAAAGAAAACAATAGGTTGTGTGGATTAAAATATCTGGGTTCTTGCTGCCACAAATAGCTATGACCATCTGTGACTACATTCTAAGGTCCACAGGAAAGGGACATAACAGACATATTTGAGGCTCCCAACTTGAGTTTTGTGTTTAGTTTTGAATGCCATTCTCAGGCCCATTGAGAAAACCAGGAACTTTCCAAATGACTATTGAATAGTTTAGGAAACTGTGCCATGACCACAGCAAGTCTATTGACTTAACTGTGGCACAACAGTAGCCACAGATATGCAGATATCCACCATGAAATATGGACATAGACATCTTCAGAGGGCCCAAGACCACAGAGTGCTTAATATTAGAAATAGCAGTGAGTGTTATCAAAGAACTACTTATCTTTCTGGTGACCAGTAGTTAAAATATAATTCCCATGTTTATAGCCAAGGAAGATTAAGGCTAAAATTATGGTAGTTTACTAAGATCTCAAAATTAGCCAGTATAGAACCACAGATTGGCTAGGACTTAAATCTTATTCTTCTGACTCTGTACAAAGGCTCATCATGGGTCTTAACTAGCAAATCCATGACCTCGGGCTCGAAGATTTGGTCCAGTGGCTGGGACCTCATAGGTGAATCTGGTACCAAGCAACATGCAAATGTTCTGAAGCAAAAAGTTAGTATACAGCACTAAGCTTAGACACGGAAGGTGCTAAATGCTGCCATGTAGCCAGCTAGCACTCCCCATGAGCGGGGCAGGGCGACGGGTGTGAGCAGCTGCTGTTGATGCTTGTTGCTGAGTGTTTGAAAACCCACTGAGGATATGGATGCCAAGAGCTCTTAGAAACAGANGACAGAACAGCCATTTTTCTCCATCAATATAAGATACTGTTAGCCAAATTCAGGCTTTTGGTTTGGTTAAGAAACACATGTCCAATACTCTCCTATTGGTAAGTTGTGGTTGTTGACTGGGGTTCAGACTTTCTTCAGAGGGTTATACTTCCACAGCTTGGAAGTTCAGGGCCCCCAACGGTATGTGTAGTGATGCCTTGTCCTGACTGCTGGGTCAGCTAGTGAGTGGATTTTTAAATGATTGTTCAGTCTCTTCCAATAGAACCTCATTAGCTACGACCATTGTCACCTTGTATCTTCTCAGTGAATTAGGTTTTCAGTTCAGTAGAAGCTTAGAATTTTCCTACTCATGCGGGCAGATTAAAGCTCTCAACTAACTCAGGTGTAACCTGTTTAATTCACTATCCACCTAATTATGGCAGATGCTGATAAACCGGGCTGGTGGGAAAGGGTCTGCCACCACAAAACAAAAGAGCAAGGAAGCAGGCTTCTCAGTGCCCAGGAGAGGAGCTCTGCATGGCAGACACCTTAGAAAGCAACAAATGCTCCAGTGAGTTTGAAAAATCTATGAATTCTAAGTGGAAAAAAATGGTAGCATAGTCTTTGTGCATTTGAGGTCTGCTTGGAGCAGCTTTGAATGCCATTTAGTGGTACAAGAAAATTGCCTGTTTCCAAATGAGATCTGAATTCACCAGGCTTTTACACAATTCAATCTTTAAAACCTAGTGTTTTTCATTAGAAATGAGTAAATGATGGAGACTAGAATCAAGGACATTGTTCTAAAGTGAACCCTCTGTCCTTCAGATAGGTTAACTTTGAAATAGGAACTTAATTGCAAGTCTTTTGCTCTAAAGAACATTAATTGGATATATCTTATTGTGGCGAAAAAAGATTATGTTTCAAAGGGAGATAACTAAAAAACACCAGACTTTTGTTTTGACAGGTCATTTTTCTCAAAAGGCATACCCAGAAAATAAATTACTTGAGCATATACTTTAAAAAGAATAGAGAACTAATCTTAAAGGACCAGTTAAAATATTTCATTTTTTTATCCAAAAAGGTTGTGGACTAAATGGAAGTTTCCAGCTCGACAGAGAAGACTATTCTCACCTGTGGAAGGAGCTCCTTGCAGTGTCTCTTTATTTTATAAATAACTAGTTCATGGTAACAAAATATTCACCATAGCCCTACTAAGCCACTGCTGTGAAATGGGTTTGGAAACATGTCTTGGCCCTGTTGTGTAGTAACTGCATCATATTTTGAAAAGCATAGCCAAAGGAATTGAGCAGGGCAATAAAGAAAAGTTTGTGTGCTCCTGACACCATTCATTCTAAGCCTGACCTTGAGAAGTCCCCAAATCCATTAATTTCTTCATCTGTAAAGGACGGTGTTTGCTTCTTTGGAACATGCAGCCAACTGAAGCTGTAAGTAACTTACCAAATACATTAAATTCCCCCCTCTCCTCTCCTCCCTCTCTCTCATTGGAAAATCTGTATACTCCCTAGCCATTGAGGAGGAAGATTACTCTAAACTTTGATTAACTTTGTTTCCATCTTGAGATAGTCTTGAGAACTCTGTCCTATAAAGAAATACCACAGCCTTCCCAGAGAACATCATCAAGAATTCCCTCAGCAACCTTAACACAGGAAATCCTTCAAAGTTTATTCTCCCAAGTCAAGCCCTAAAAGGCTCACCAAGAAGAAAACAAAACCAGACAATGGTAGTGTTGTTTGTTTTTGCTCTTTTTTTGGGGGGGGGTCTGCCACCCAGCTCCCAAATAAATCACACACAGAGGCTTATTATTACTTATAAATGCCCAGCCATAGCTTGGCTTGTTTCTTGACAATTTTTTTTTAAGTTTAAATTTTCCTATCTATCTTTGGCCTCAGGGCTTTTACCTTTCTCTATTACTGTATATCTTTTCTTTTCTTCTTACTCCATGTCTGGCTGTGTGGCTGGATGCTCAGTGGCTGGGTAGCTG
>LZPO01117764.1:0-40027 GCA_001675575.1 Neotoma lepida
TAGACCAGGTTGGCCTCAAACCTGGAGATCAGCCTGCCTCTGCCTTCCTGGGATTAAAGGTGTGGGCCACCACCTCCTGGTCAGTCACATAGTTTGGAACGAGAAGTCATCTGTGATTCCTTATTACTTTCTGTACTATGTAAATTCCCGTAGTTGGAATTTTCTTTGGGCCATCATCTCCCAAATAATGACACGGAGACTTCTTATTAATTGCGAGTGCTTGGCCTTAGCTTAGGCATGTCCCACTAGCTCTTATAACTTAATTTAACCTATTTCTATTCATCTACATTTTGCCTTGGGGCTTTTTCCTTTCTTTCATTCTATATGTCCTACTTTCTTGCTTTCTCCATGTCTGTCTGTCTGGCCCCTGGAGTCTCCCTCTCTTTTTTCCCAAGCCTAAATTCTTCCTCCTACTTACTCTCTCTGCCCAGAAGTCCTGCCTACATGTCCTCCCTTGCTATTGGCTGTTTAGCTTTTTATTAGATCAATCAGGTGCCTTAGGAAGGCAAGGTAAAACAACAACACATCTTTACATAATTAAACAAATGCAATACATCTTTACATAGTTAAACTAATATTCCACAATATAAACAAATGCAATACGCGTTTACATAGGCTACAATTCCACAGCAAATTCCCTCTTTATAATTTTCTTTTATATAGCTACATATTAGCTTATTTGCATACATACATATATTTATATGTTAAATAGCTGCCATTTTAGAATAAAGGGGCTTCTCTGCTTTTATTCCACACATCAAAATGAATTCTAGGTAGCTCAAGTTTTAAAGTAGGAAAACATGAAATCATAATAATAGAGAAAAAATTAACATAGTAGGATCAAAACTACTACCCAGCAACTTCGCAGGAAGTGAAGTAAGGCTTTAGACACAGGATTGTGCTTCAGTGACAATGTGAAGTGTGGCTGCTTCTGTGCTAAACATAAAGTTTATATCTGTAATAATGGATTTTATATGTTAGAAAGAGAAAGCTAGCTGGGCAGTGGTGGCGCACACCTTTAATCTCAGCACTTGGGAGGCAGAGGCAAGCGGATCTCTGAGTTTGAGGCCAGCTTGGTCTACAGAGCGAGTTCCGGGACAGACCCAGAGAGACCCTGTCTCGGAAAACAAAACAAACAAAACAAAACAACCCAAAAAGATGACTCATTTAATTTAAATTTGGACAGGATATATGAGAAGGCTATCTTAGAGAAAAAAGGAAGTAAGCAAACCTTTTGAAATTTGCTTGTTTAAACCAAACTGATGCTAATAAGCACGAGATGCCTTCCTTTTCAGCATATCAGATCGGCAAAGATGAAGATGGAATGTAGCAACACTCAGAGGAAGGAAAAAACAGGCATTTCCACACATGTTTTCAAACTTAGTCGTTCCATTGGGTTTGTTGGTAACATTGTGTAAAAATTGTAAAATATTGCGTAGTCTTCCTTGATTTTTAATGTAAAAAAACAGGATAGTGGTGGTTAAGTGCATAGGATCTCATGCCAGACTTCAGTTTCTAGTGTTGTTCCATTGTATGCCTGCTGAGTGACTCGGGGCAGTTCATAGATCTCTGTTTCACTATGTATCAAAGGAATACCTATATCTCACTGGGTTATCATCAGGGATTTAATCAATTAATATTTAATAAGCAGTTAAAATAGCGACTGATGCATGGCGGGGGTCTGCATCAATGTTTTGATGTTCATGTGTCCGTTCTTACAAAGCTGTTCTTTGAAATCATGGGCCATCCAAGCAAAAATCAACTTGCAAGGAAATTTGTTTCTCCTTTTCACCACTAAGAGATTTTTCTAAATTAGTCAAACCTGTAGCTCCAAAATCATAGGTAAATCATGCCATATATCATAAATCACGAACACACAGAGACACAATTTTATTCGCACGTGTTCTTCAAATAAAACCAAACGAGGCCATGTCTGTGTGTGAGTCTGCAATTCTTATTTTTCACTTAACAATGCATGTTGAAGCCCCTTCTGCACCAGAGCAGGCGCCCATTTCATCTCTTCTACCTACTGCACTATAGTCTATAACATGTTTGTATCCAAGGATGGATGTGTTCTGGTTTGTTTTATCTTCCCCATATGATAGGAGTTTAATCTGGGTCCAGTTTTCTGCCATCAGATATTGTAATGCTGCAGTGGACATTCTACTTGGTTCTTTATAAACATCGTGCCTATTCTCTGCATAAATGTTTTCAAGCGAATTTGACCTCTGAAAGAATGCATTCATATTAAATATTGATAACGTCTACCAAACTGTCTGTCACAAAGATGATACTCACTTACTTCTCAACTCATACTGAGAAGTAATTCCATTTTCTACCCTCTTGTCAACACAGAATCATATTACCAACATAATGTTTGACTTGTTTGACAGAGAGAAAAATATGTCTTTATGTAGTTTAACTTTCATGCCTCTGATAACAGATAATACTACATACTTTTACCTGTATTCATTAGACATTTCTTCTAGGAAACTTTCAGTTAATGATTTATAACAGTATGTGTTCTGATTATTGATCCTTTCTTGAATTTGTAAGAACTTACCTTCATCAATCAGAAAAAGAGGTCCCTAGAAAATTTTCTAATTATTCCTATGGTTTTCCCTTTTACATTTAGCACATTTATATTTAATATAGACACCACTTATTTCTATTTATGGTATGATATAAAAAATTACCAAATGCAGAGACAGTTGCTCAAACACTACTAATTCCACTCACTATTCTTTTCCCTACGTGTAATGTTGTCAGCCCTTGGTATCCATCAAGAAATAGTTCTAGGATCCTCGTCATAACCAAATCTTCAGGTACTTAAATTCTTTACACAACGATACAGCATATAAACTATAGACATCTTCCTGTTCAGTGCAAATCATTTCTAGATTACTTCAATAACTAATGAAGTGTAAATACAAGTTGGACTCTGACCCTCTGAGGCAGCCCTAACCTAAATGCTTTCCTTTATAAGTGCTTTGGTCATGATGTTTTATCATAGCAGTAGAACAGTAACTAATACACCCTAGATGAAGAAGGTCAAGTTAAGAATCTCTATCTGGAAGATTTTGTTGGGTCTGTGTTGGCCAGAGGCATGAGTATCTACTTCAACAGATAAATGTTACTCAAAATATTATTTCAGGAGGCCTGAAGACTTTTTTCTTTTAACTTCATGAGGTCCTTCAGTTTTATTTCCCCTTTCTTAGCAGGATTTCCCCTTAAAGCCTCTAATGGTCCCCAAAGGCAATTCTACTTTTAAAACTTAGTTCTAGTTGTTTTCTCCTTGGGAAGGATTAAGTCTCCAATTTTCAGAGTAGCCTTTGTGACCAACTTGGTAAGGTAATAGCAGCACATTTCAGGATGTGTGTGGTGAGGGTGTGGTTGACTTCAGAAGGAAGAAGGGCAAGGCAAGGGAAGAGAGTGGAGAGTCTTCTTGAGCAGCTATAATGTACAGGTACCATGCTAAGTGCTTCACACCACCCCCTTGGTCATAGTCAATGACCTTTGAGTAAAGTATTATAATCTTCACTTACTGGCTAAACAAATAGGCTATTCACTGAAGTAAGTAACTTCCTGCAGACTGCACAGATAGGAGATGGTATTGTGAGAATTTGTATCCAAAGTCTCTATAGAGCCAAGTTCATAGATCCGCCTTCTTTATCTAGTGGGCCTTAGGGATAGGATGGCAGTCCAATGGCTCTGACATCTGGATCACATTTGCTTTGAATGTGAACTTCTTGTTCCATCTCCACACTAACTTCCCACCTCCTTCTAGATTCTGGGGCCATGAGCCCAGGCTCTGAAGAAGCTACAGTTCCCACCCATATCACCCTGGAATAGAAGGCTTCAGAGCCCCTGAATACTTACTCACTCGTCCCACCTCAGCTTTGATGGATTACGTCCTTGGTTCTTTAGTTCTCTTGGTTTTTGATCATGGTTCTAATTCAGGAGTGAGACAGGAAGCAAATTGGTAATCAATGAAAGGAAATAACATGTGTTTACTTGTAACATTTCTTAAAGCTTAATTCTCAGGGCCACTACTCATGAGCAATGAGATTGCTCGTGAACATTGCTACCATTACAATCAGGTTTTCCTCTTAAAATCCTGGGAGATAAGCTATGTAGTGATAGAAGAGATATTATTCTTTGACCAGATCGAGAGGTAAATGACCACAATTTCAGCCACTCAGGATACTGAAGCTGAAGAATCCCATATTCAAGGCCTGCCTGGATTACAGAGCAAGTCCAAGGTCAGCCTGAATAATTTACAGAGATACTGTTTTCTAATGAGACAAGGGCTCGAGCTGGAACTTGGTGAATGTGTGCTTGGCTGGCATGTATTAGGCCCTGGTTTTGATCCCTAGCACCACACAAAGGAGATAGATGATAGATAGGTAGATAGATAGATAGGTAGGTAGATAGATAGATAGGTAGTAGATAGATATAGATGATAGATAGGTAGATATATATTATAGCTAGCTAGATGATAGATAAGATAGATGACAGATAGATAGATAGATGATTGATAGATAGATAGATAGATAGATAGATAGATAGATAGATAGATAGATAGACAGACAGACAAACAGATTATCTCAGGGTTTTACACACACTAAGCAAGCACTCTGCCTAAAGCTACAGTCTCAGCTTTGGGATATGGTTTGAACTACCCAGAAAGAGATTTGCTTTGATACAATTAATGGCTTCTTTTCAAGTCAACTCTTCACCGAATGATCGGGATAGAGAGGCTTCATACATATTGTGGAAATTAAAGTTCCAAAGGCTCTATTCAACCATTGTTTGGCCCTCATACTTGACCTTTCCTTCTGGCTCTTTATGTAGCTAAGTTATTCTTTCTGAGCTTGCCCTTGTGCCAAGGCTGAGGAGCTATTGTTGGCTCCTAAGGAAACAATAGGCCTAAGCACGCCAGACTCCCCATTTCACCTCACACTGTTTACTTGGCCAGCAATGTGCTTCCTCCTATGTTTACAGATCCAAATGCCACTCACCCTCCTCCAGGCTCTGTGTAAACATCCCTGCCTCCCTGAAAGTTTGTGTGGCTTCCATCTGCCAATCACAAGACAGCAAGGTTGTTGCAGACAGCAAGGATTCTGGAACTGCCACAGTTCATGCCCTTAGCCACTAGGACTATGGACAATTTTCTCATTTTCTACAAGTCCTTATTCATAAAATGGATGATAACAGTATATACTTTCTAGTTACTAAGATTACTAAATAAGCTAGCACATGCTATGTGCTTAGAATAGTTCTTAGAACAGAATAAATTGTTCAGAAGTAGCATACCATATCCTTGTCTAAACTATTAAAGCCATATAACTAAGTCTCCTATCATGCATACTATTTTCTTTCTGTTACACAAATGGTTACCTCTCCTTTCTTAGAGCGAAAGTCTCTGTGGATGTTTCAGCATTGTGTCCTCTGTCATACCTCAGGCAAAGTAGATATTGCAGAGGTAACTATTGAATGATTTCCACAGTCATTCTTGTGGTTTGAACCTCCATTGCTAGTGTCCAAACCATGACTCAAAATGTGTATCGTCTTCCCTATTCTTAAGGAATTGGCTCTTTCCTCAATCATATCCTAGGACAACGTTCCAGACGATGTACCTCCTCTCAGAGAAAATTTGGTAAGATGTGTACCTGCCAAGGTGTATCTATCCTATGGATGCTGAGACCTTGAGTAAGAAAGTAGGTCAAGATCAGCTTCCCAGGATGCCTTGCGACATAGACATGGGATTTAGAAAACTTTGTCAGCTTACCTAGAGATAGTTCATTTGCTCATGGAGGCCTGATTTGTTCATGGCCAATATGTAAGATATTATACTGAACAAAAGAGGCAAATCATGAATTTTCATTGAAAAATGGGTCTCTGAAGGAGATACTTAAAAACTACTTTTTGGGAAGTAAGTAGATTCTCTTTCCAATATGGAAGTTGATTAGGTACATCCAACCTGTATCAGAATGCTACTAATTAATGAATGTGGAGTTCAATAAAAAAGTCATATGCTCAGGATAGGGTCTTACCCATTGTCACCAGGTGGGAGTTGTTCAATAGAAAGCACCAGGTGCTCTGTCTTCACCCACACTGTGGACATACTGACAATTTCTCATGGTTCCTCCTTTGTCCCCAGTGTTCTCAGCCAGTCATTGAAACCTCTGTCAGGGCACTATTTCTCTACAGACAAATATGCATCTGTTTATGAGATTATGTTATCTTTCATTTGGCATGAAAAAGGCCTTCTTTATTCTAAGTCCTGTGCTAATATTTAAGGAATGTTCTGGTTTTATTGACAATATGCTTACATGAGTCATGGGTCTGTAATTTTAAGGGAAAGAAGATATCAAATGTCCTCCAAATTTACCTGGATTCTTGCTAGTCTCCAGTCCTAGCTCTAACCTTCATTCCATATTCTGGAAGTATCACTTTGCATTTCTTCCTTTATGAACAGAGCTGGTACCTTAATTTCATGGAATCTGTACATGCTTTTCATTCAACAAGTGCTTTTCATCTATTTACTCAATGCTGTGGTGTGTGTGTGTGTGTGTGTGTGTGTGTGTGTGTGTGTGTGTGTATGTGTGTGTGTGTGCATGTACATTTTTGTATATATGCATATGGAGACCAGAGGTCATCCTTGGGTGTCATTCCTTGTGTACTGTCTATTTTGTTTCTTTTACAGGGACTCGTGCTGGTCTGGAGATCCCTGAGTAGGCTCTCTCCTCTACGTCTCCAGCACAGGGATTACAAACATGCATTACTATGCTTGGCATTTTGTTTTACATAGATTCTGGGTATTGAATTTAGGTCTTTATGCTTTAAGGAAAGCCATTTACTGACTGAAACTATCTCCCCAATCCATGACTTGGTTTATAAACTAATACATCAGAAGGCTCTAGAGCAATAGAGGGCACTTCTCCAACTTTCAACATGTGACTCCAATGTCCTCAGCAAGTAGGAGGAGACTAAGAAGCCATATCGCAATATCTTGTTTATTTGTTTTGTTTACATATGTCTGGATCACTTGGACAATATTAAGACTGAGAGAATGTGTCTTAAGTGAGAGCCTGCTGGTGGAGCATATCACCTGGTAGTGGTTCCTAAAGGTCCCAAGAACAGAACAATGGAGTAGAAAACTCTATAGTTACTTTCTAGAGATTGAGAAAGTAAAACTAGTCAGGGGCATGGTTGGTCCTAATCAGTGTGGGCATGGGACTTCCATCCATAAGTCCTGGACTATTCCAGGTATGCTTCCCTTCACTCTCAACTGATGAAGGATGGGAATTCATAGTCTTGCACTCAGCAAACCCTAGTGCCAGCATCCTTCTTATGGATAAAAGTACCCCACGCTCATCCCAAGTTGCATTCTCAAGGGATAGATGAACAGCGAGAACCAGCTTTCCTTACGGTTCCAACCATTTATCTTGGATGAAAGTCTTTACCATGAGAAGAACTGCAGATCTAAGTGAGAAGTTATTAGGCATGTCTGGAGCCACACAAACGTTGGTGGCTAGAAAGAAAAAAGACTTGAGGACACGGAGAATGCGCTGTGCCTGAGATGTTGGGTGGCCTGTAAAGTAAGGATGGATCTTTGGGAAGAGATGGTACATTGGAGACTTCAGTGATCTTGCTTAGGTTGCTTCATCCCTTGACTATCTAGTGTGTATTTCCACAGAGTTCATGTTGAATTCTTAGCTGGTACATTAAAGATATAGCCCGTTTATTATTCTAAAGATTTTATGAATTCCCCCGCCCCCCAAAGCCATAGCTTTATCTTTCTTGAGATGGACCAGTTTCTCTGCTCACTCACTTCTTGTTCACATGAATGGAGTCACCATTTCCATTTGAAAAGTGTCTGTATTCACAGAGAGTTCTCAGGGTTGATGAACTCCAGGGACAGACAGTGTCTGAGCAGGAATTAGCTGAACTACTAACAGGCTCCCAGCGGAGACCTGCTTTTGTCCACTACATTCTATCTGGAGTGTAGATAGGAATCTTGCCTCCTTCCTGGCCAATCTCCCGTCTGTGCTGGGTAATTTTTTCCACTGTTCTGTAGACATGATGCTGCCATCCTAGAACACCTCATCGCAAATGGTTCTCAACTGTTTGCAAAGCCTACATGCAGAGTCCAGAAGCATTTGAGTGCAAGGTGAATGATAACAGTACACTTTGCAAACAAATTATCTTCCCTAAGACTTCTGGGTCTGTTTTCTCATCTATCAAATAAAGATACCGAGGGAGAAAACCTCCAGAGTTATTTCCAGGCTCAAAGTTTGGTTTTGTCACCAACAGTACCTGCTGTTGGAATGGGGCACAGTTTGTAGTGGGACCCCCATCACAGGGAAGGGCCTATAAGGGTCCTAAGTTACCAAAACTATTAAGAAGTACAAAAAAGAACTTTCCCAACTGAGATTTCAGAATACAGCATGTGCAAAGGCCCAGAGGAAACATCCTGCTGTCAGAATGAGATTCCTGAAGGTGGATTAGGTGGAGGTCAGTGGGTGACTGTAAATTCTTTGATCCATCTACCCATTTATCTGCATGAGCAATCCCAGGAACTGACAGAGCTTTCAGCCTCTGAGAGTCATCCAAGGCTTAAACCAGGACTAAATCAGCAGAGATAATATAATGAGCAGTGAGGATGGGGAGTTGGTGTTGGCAAGTGATCAAGTCCCCAGGGGTAGAGNACTTTCTCAATGGTCATTGCTAATATATCTGCTGGTCAACAAGTAAACTCTTAAAGCATTTGTACTGAGTGCCAACTGCACCCATAAAAAAGAGTGTATTTATTTGTAAAGAGCTTTCCTATGAGTCTTAAAGCACCATGTGGTCCTCCATTGCTGATCTAAGCTCATTAAAATTCCAGATGTCAGAAGGCAGCTGTCCTCCAGCCTGTGATTTAAGTCCCCCGTGGTAGTTCAAAGTGACGGCTGCCATATGATAAAAAGTGCCAGGTTCATGCCTTTAGCCACACTTGGGTGGAGAATGCCAGGTGACTCTGTCCTCAGAACATGGTGATTTGGTGATTTCTCTTTAAGGGGTTCTTTGGAAATTTGTGAACCCCAGTGTGTGTGTAAATCCCCAGGAAATGACTCCCCTCTTTTCTTTCTTCTTGGGTCGGCCTAGAACTTTCTATCAGATCCCTTAAGAAAAGAAACAGAAAGAATGAGAAATAAAATAAGATGACATTACCCGTTCCTACACCCTAGCAGCTGCTCTACACTCTGGCACTGGGTGAGGACACTCCTTGCTCAGTGTCCCTTCTGTCACCATTCCCTGTACAACCCACCTGTCCCATCCACTTCTTCAATAGCCGGAAACAGTATAACCCCCTCCCGATGCTCTAGTCACTTGCAGGCCATTTCTCGGCTGTATGTTTCTTCATTGCTGGGGAAAGAATGAAGTAAGAAGAAATCACTGAGGGCCTTCAGTCAACACTTTCCCTTCTTGCACCACACACATATCCCAGAAGGACTTCAAAGAGCTGTCCCCAAAGGACCCACTCCCCAGTGTGTGGGGTCTGGTGTTCTGGTAGGCATTGTGCAATTGTGAAACAGCTCTCAGCTCGGCTCTTGGCTCTCGGGGCAGGAGGGCAGAATGACTGCCAGGTGTGGACAAACGGTGAGGCCCCTTCCCCTAGAGAAGAAGTAGGAGGAAGGTGGGGGGCAGGGCGAAGCCATCCTGTGCTGTAATCTCTCTGGAAGAGACATCAAATTCTTAACAGGGCAAGAGATGTGTCGCTGTTAGTTCTAGCCTTCCCCCGGCTTTATAGAACTCTCAAATGCATTGACTTTCTTTGCCCATTGATGGATGTGTTCATTAATTTACTAATAATATTGCTTTCCCAGGTCAGGAAGGAACTTGTACTTGATTACTTGATTTTGTCACAGACACCAGCCCAGCAGGGGTGGAGTGTCTTGACATTGATGGATGGGACATTTTCTTGCTTAACTACAGGCTCCCTCTTATTTATCTCTGTGCTTTTCCTCTTGTTGACTCAGTGTCTGACCTCACTGTTTCTCTTAAGACTGGAGACTGGCTTGCTGCGCCTGCCTAACCTCAGGTTCTTCCTAAGTGGAAATGGCTGCTTGTGCTGTGACCTTTAGGGGAGAACTGTGGAAAGGGAAAGTTATGTCCAATAGATGCAGATTGTATTGGATTTCAGCTATGACATAGGATGGTGCTAGATGCTGATGTGTGGGCAATATAAATTGTGATGCTGAGGGTCCCTTGCTAGCATTGAGGACCTAGTAAAGGGGAGGTCTCCCTAAAACAAGAATGTTCTTTTCCCTTAGGGAAACAAGGCACATTCTACTAGTAAGATGAGGCAAAGATGGGGTAAGAATGGCAATTTGCATGACAGAAAAAACATTGGATGTGGGCCTAAAATATTGATGTATTTACTAGCTGGTACTTCCAGGAAATAATCAGAGTTTCAGTTTTCCACCTGCTATGGAGCAATTTACTCCCAAATTAAAACATTACATCCAAGTGGGAAGCTTGTTAAGACTAAGGAAATTCTAAAGGGAGGCTCATTAAGAAAGACTGGGAAGTCAACACACATGTCTCAGGAAGTCCCAGAAACTTACAAGAGTCTCAAGGCCTTTCCTTCCTCAAGGAGAACAGTAAAGACTACCAAGGAGAGGAGACTCTTGTACCTATCCAGCTGCCTGCAAGTCATGTAGGGAGCTCCAGGGTTGCAACTTTCATGAGATATCACCCATGCTAGGGTGGGCTTTCCATGATTCAGCTGCCTTTTAGTCATCTATGTTCGGGTGAGTAACCCCTCACTCATACTGCAGTAAATCACCCCACCAGATTCATTGGTTTACCAAACTGGACTTTGGTGATATTAATTTGGTCTATTGTCAGAGAAGTCATATAGATATTCATTCACACCTCCGCAGGAACAGTGTCACATAACACCATTGCTCCATGAGGAACAATAATGCACCAGTTATGATGGCATTATTTGCAAATAACTGAAAAAGCAACTCAAGATGGTTTAACTAGTAGAGGAAATGGTTAACTCATGGCTGCTGAAATGTTCACAGTGACATGAAGTTGAAGGTTCAGGCATGGCTCAATCAGGACTACTGATGCATTTCTTTAAAAAATAAAATAAAATTTTATTCATTTATTCTCAAATTTTCTCCTTTTTTCCCTTTCTCCCTGTGGATCAAAGGACAATTTGCAGGCATCAATTCTCCACGGATTGAACTCATGTCATGGGGCTCAGCAGTAAGCATTTTTTTTAAATCCATTCAGCCACCCTACTAATTCTAGATACATTTTTTAAAATTACAAAATCTCTTTTGTTTCTGCCCGCCTTCATTTGCTTTGCTTCTGGGGGAAATATGGCAGTGATAATTTCAGGCCTCACAACTGCATATTACATTGTCCAGAATAAGATAAAGAACATCACTGGCTGGCAAGATGGCTCAGCAGGTGACAGGCACATGCTGCAGAAGCTTGGTCACCTGAATTTGATGGAACCCATGGTGGAAGAAAAGGACAGACTTCCACATGTACACCATGGTATCTCTCCACCTCCTCCAGTAGTTGTTTTAGTTTCTTCTTCTGTTGCTAGGATTAAAGTACTCTCACAAAAGCAACTTAAGGGAGAAAGGGTCTACCTAATCTCATGGTATAAGGCGCAATCCATTGCAGCGGGGAAGCCCACGCAGCAGGGTATGCAGCAGCTGATCTCATCACATCCACAGTTGAGGAACAGACAGCAATGAATGCTTCCTAGAGTTCAGCTCACTTTCTCCATTTTTTTACAGTCCAGGGTTTTATGTCCAGGAGTGGTCCCACCCACAACTGAGATTACATTAATTAAGGTAATCAAGATAATTGCCCACAGACATCCCCAGAGACCCATCTTCAGGGAGATTCCAGATCCTGTCAGGTTGATTAACACCAAACATCATAATAAAAAATACTTTGTAAAAAAAAAGTGTTGTGTTGCCTGAAGTTTCTCTGTTTCTGCCTGGCCCCACAGTCCGGACAAATCTCTCCCACCCATGGTCCTACAGTTGCTTATAAAATAATCACTCAGAGGCTTAATATTAATTACAAACTATATGGCCTATGGCTCAGGCTTCTTGCTAACTAGCTCTTATAACATTTCAACCCATTCCTATTAATCTATGTTTTCCCACGTGGCTTCATGGCATTAACTGTTCTCTCACATCTTGCTTCTCCTGGCAGGGGCTCGCAATGTCTCCTCTGACTCCACCTTCTTCATCTCCATCTTCAGTTTGAATATACCGCCTAAACTAATTCTGCCTCGCCATTGGCCAAACAGCTTTATTTATCAACCAATGAGAGCAACATATATTCACGGTATGCAGAAAGTCATCCCACAGCAGTGTTGCTTTCCAAATCACTGATCAAATGCTATCTAAACAGCACAGCTGCTTCATAGAAGAGAGGGGAGCATGCTGATGTCAAAGAGAGGATGAAGGCGAAGGTTAAATAATTTAACGTATCAGAATGTTCCCAATACTGCTGCTGGTACATGGGCAGATCTAAACATTGCTCAGACTGGAAAGCTATGGTGAAATGCCTTGCATATGCTTCGTAACACTATAAAACAGTGTATCACACTTACAACACTACAAAGCAATGTACCATACACTTTACAGATTACCATAACACATATTTACTGACAGTTCCATAGCCAGAAGTCTAGGCATGGCATACCTGGACTCTGCTCAGGATATCACAGGATCCAAATCAAAATGTGACCCAGGCTGAATGGCACCTGATCTCTGGTCCTCCGAGCTCCTACAGGCTGTTCTCAAGTTCAGTTCCTTGCTGTTGTAGGACGGAGGTCTCTGCATGCTTGTTGGTTATCCTAAGGGGACCACTCTTTGTTCATGCTGTGTTCATCCTCTGCTTCTCCGTTTTCAAAGTCAGGAGCAGATAATTGCCCCTGCAATCAGTATCTTCCTTTGTCAAATCTGTTTTTTGACCTTCAGAACCCTCATTAAAGAGATTGTGCAATTTAGATCAGGCTCACCGGAAAACTTCCCCTTTGATAGACCCAAAGCTGGTTAGCCTTAGTCACGTCTGAGAATCTCCTTTCCTGCAGAAGATAATCAGTCAGACAAGAATGTGATACCCTCCTGTGTCCAGGTTCTACCCTTGAAGAAGGTGCCAGGAGATGAAGGTCTTGAGGGCTATTTTATGATTCTGGTTGCCACATACTCTGAAAGTAAGTCCCCACATATTGTACTATGTTTTGATCATGTTGCCTGGCATTGAAAAAGTACTATGAATGTCTTTTCAATGACAAGATGAGTGAATGATGGATGGATGGATGGATAGATGGATGAATGAATGAATGACATTGTTTTCAATGTTCTTTGTGGTCAATATCACTCTTATCTCCTGCCTACTGATCCCCAACACACACATTCTTTTGTCCACACTCTTAGGTCAATCCTGATGGGCTTTTAGATCTCAGCTCCTTGGGGCACTTGGACACCCCAAGTTGGGTCCAGCAGCCCAGCAGCAGCATGCACCATTCTCGGGATGTTTACTATAGAATGATTCCTTAGCTCCTCTGTGACTGTGAGTGAGAACAGGGAGTCATGTCTCTGGTCTCTGTAGATTGGTTTAAAATGAGATGGACCATGAATTTAGACACATTTTTCAGAGTCAGACATTCTGTAGCCATTGGCTTAGAATCTCATACGTGTTAATGACAGAAAAATGTGATTCTCATCGATATTTCTTCCTGTTTAAAAATCTACATCCATTTTACAGAAAAAAAATACTATAAGGAAGTGATATGTCATTTGTCCATGGGCTGGGTGATGGGGTGAGATTAGCATGGGGAAGTGTCCAGAGGAAAGTCTGGACTAAGCCTTTGCTTTAGGCATTTTGTGGACTTGAACTAGCTCTTGCTCAACTTTAGATGTCTTGCTGGGCTCTGGGTAAAAATAAAAACAAACAAACCTAAAGGGACAGGTCTTGTCAGTCTGATGGTAGAGTGGTATGAAAGCAGAAGAAATGGTGTCTCTCTAGATTCATACACAATAGAGGTAAATAGTGCAGGTTGGGGCTAGTGACGACCTTTGACCTCCGCTTCCAAATAGCGAAGGGAAGAGGAGAGGAGTCAGCTCTGGCTACACACATGTTGCATACCATCTTCTCAAAGTGCTGATGAGTTTTTATCAACTGGATACAAACCAACATCACCTTGGTAGAGGAAACCTCAACTGAGGAATAGCCTCCATCAGATGTCCTGCAGCCATGTCTGTGGGGGCATTTTCTTGATTAATGGTTAATGTGGGAGGGCCCAGCCCACTATGGGCAGTGCCATCTCTGGACAGGTGGTCCTGGGTTGTGTAAGAAAGCATGCTGAGCAAGCCATGGAGAGCAAGTCAGGAAGGAACACTCCTCTGGGGTCCTTGCTTCTGTTCCTGCCTCCAGGTTCCTGCCTTGCGTTCCTACTTTGGAGTCCCCAGATGAGGGACTTGAACCTGTAAGCCAAACAAACCATCTTCTCCTCAAGTTGCTTTTGGTCAGTGTTTATCACAGGACCGGAAAGCAAACTAGAACCCAAGGAACATCTTGTGCCATCTTTCTAAGAACTTGAGGAAGTGGCTACCATGCTTCCCATTTTATAGATGATGAAAGTGAGGCTCAGCTTAAAGTCACGACACCCAGCACTTTTGAAGAAAGAACCAAACCCCGGGTTTTCTGATTTGTTTCCTTTTGCTGTCCTTGGTTCTTCATTGCATTCCTTCTTGCTCATTTGCAGGAACAGCAAGAGGTTGAACACGTGTGTGTGAGGGCGATGCTGAGCAAGAAATGAACTAAGAAGCGAGCAGAGTCGCACCAGAAGGAGCAAAGTCACACCGCAAGGAGTCAGACAATTTGAGTTTTGTTTAGAAGGCTATGGAGATCCAATAGAAGTGTGTTTGTGTGTGTGTGTGTGGGGGGGTGTACACACACGTGTGTGTTGAACTATAATTGCATCGTGGTTTTTTTATTTTGATATATCAATAGGTATTAAAATAAAAGGCCCAGATGAGTTCTGAAGGTCCAGTTTCCCTGTTGTCACTGACCCACAACAATCTTCAAAACAATGGTTCATAACTTGTAAGTCTCGACCCCTTCACAAGGGTCACATATCAGATATTCTGCATGTCAGATATTTACATCGTGATTCATAACAATAGCAAAATTACAGTTATGAAGTAGCAACAAAATAATTTGATGGCTGGGGGTCACCACAACAGGAGGAACTGTATTAAAGGGTCACAACATTAGGAAGGTTGAGAACCACTGCTCTAGTGGGCTTGCTTCTCTCCTTGGAGATACTCAGTGCATGTGGGAGAGAACACGTGTGGGATGGCACAGTCATCACTCTGGATTGTTGGTAACGTAGCAACAGGTTTGGAGATTGTTTTATGTCTGTGCACGGGCACATTCCTATTCTGCTTTCTGAACAATTGCACAGTGTTTCCTTGACTGTCAAAGGCTCCCAGTGATAGTGTTTGCAGTTTCCAGTACTGTCTAAATGCTGCCTAGTGGTCATAACCTTCCACTCATATTATCCATAGGATAAATCCTCAGAATTGGAATTTCTGCCATTTAGATCTTAATAAATTTGTTAGAATAATCTCCACATAGGTTGTACCAATTTCTATCCCACATCCAAGGTCTGATGAACCCCCCTCTCTCAATCCTGCTACTAACATAGAATGCTAGAAAAGTTTGGTTGTTGCCAGTTTGGGGTTGAAAATCTTATTTCAGTGAAATTTCATTTTTAATTATCCAACTGAGCAAAATTGAGTATCTTTTCTTAAACTAAAGTGTTTAATATCCACTTCAATGATTTCTCACAAAACCATCCACTCATGTTTCTATTGAGTTCTTAGTCACTTTTAACATTTAATTTTAAGAACTCTGAAACTCTTGGCTTATGCTTTGAAGACAGTAGGTAATAGCATTAATCATGAGGGTGTCATGAAATACAATGGGGTAAAGGAGGCAGAGGGAGGAGGGAGAGCCATTTCTGGGGCAGAAATGATAGAGTTGATGACTGATTTAATATGTTATATAAAGGAAAAAAGAAATCTAGTATGAACAGGAAAAATCCAACTGTAGACACTAAGGGGAGTGATGGTGATGGATTAGGATCCAAAAAAACCACTTAAGAGTCATAGAGGCTGAGGGAAGTAGTAGTTTGAAAATTGTTACTATACAGGTGTGTGTGTGTGTGTGTGTGTGTGTGTGTGTGTGTAGTGTATGTATATACTGTGTGTATATGTTGTGTAACTGTACATGTAATATATGTGCATGCTTCCTCCCCATATGAAGAGGATATAAGTAGGCTCTAAGCATGTATATATACTTCAAAAGAATAAAAATTAATTGAAGCAATTTGGTTGAAGGGTAAGTGAGGACAATGAGTAAGTTGAGGGTGAGACAGTACATACCTACTATCATGACAGAGGTGGGCTGTCCGTTTAGCTTCCTGGGCCAAAGCTAAGATGAAAACACAGCAATCCGTCAGTTACTATTCAAACATGTCCCTTGGCCTCACTAGGTGAATCAGATTCAACTAACATGAGCATTCTTACTCTGTCTACTCTTGCCTATAAAATGTGCCCATTCTCTCCTCATCCCATGGTACCAGGAAGCATATCCAAGCATCCCCGTGGGAGTGTCACACAAACCTGTGAACAAAGCATGTCGGTGATCGCTGACATCCCTAATCCAGGCATACCTACCTTCTACCACCTTGCCTGAGGCATCTCTTGTCTCTCTGGGGTCTCCTGGTGTATTCAATTCTGGGGTACCCCATGAGCCAGCTTTCCAGTCACCTTGGTGATGCTGAAGTTTCAGTATCTAGAGATGGCATCATTTGAATCTACAATGGCAGGACCACAAAGGTGGCAGGAAAGNCAGGCCATTGTGGTACCCCAAAAGCCAATCCATCAGAGGAGATCATGCTGTGTGAGAGTCACCAGCAGGCCAGCCTGAATTAGAGACTGGCATGGCCTGAATTGTCTTCCAGTCTTTTCTGAAGTTCAGGTTCCAAATGGAGCTCCCCATCCTTCCTCCTATCACCTCCCCCACACCATCATGATTGTCTCAGTAACTGGCATCATCGTTCATTTAATTTCCCTTAGGCCAAACATATGAGTTACCTTTGACTCCTTCCTTCCAAGGAAGTCCAAGATATTGGGAAGTCTTATTAGCTCTAACTTCCAAACTGTCCAGAATCTAACCACCCCTCACTGTGGCTATTGCCAACAGTTATGCGGGAGGGTACATCATACCTTCTGTTTGGGCTCCCTTTGTCTTCTCTTGCATCCTAGCATCTCCTCTCTCTCACACAAGAGTCAGATCAATGTTTCTCAATACGCAGACCAGGCTGTTAGCAGGAGACTGTCCAACACTTAAGAATACTGTCCTGTCCCCTTGCTGGCTCCGAAGGGCTGCATCAGTGAGCTGTGCTTGCCTGTCACTTCCCATTCTGCTCACTATTCCAATCAGCTCTCACTGTCTTTCTCCGTGTTGTTGTTCTTTTTGTTTTCTNTGATTAGAGGAAATAATGCCTGCTTCATTTTTACAGAGGAAGAAACCCATTTGATAAAATGCTACTCGGATTGACAAGGCAAGTCATTCTTTGTTTTTTTTTCTGGGTTTTGAGACAGGGTCTTGCTATGTAACCCAGGCTGCTTTCAACTGTGAGATCCTGTTGCTCCAGCCTTCCAAAAGCCAGCCTTCCAGGCCTGGGCTACCACATATGGCTTTAATGTTTCTGATATGTAGCAAGCACACTGCTGTAGGAGGCAGAGCTAAAAGTTGAAGGATGCTCTGTCCCACAGCTGGGGCGGAGGGTTAGGGGTTGGGGGTAGGGTGTATGCAGGCAGAAGAACAGAACCCAA
Source organism: Neotoma lepida (assembly GCA_001675575.1). Classification (NCBI taxonomy): domain Eukaryota; kingdom Metazoa; phylum Chordata; class Mammalia; order Rodentia; family Cricetidae; genus Neotoma; species Neotoma lepida. The sequence continues at coordinate 17,946 of LZPO01117764.1, forward strand.
CTGTGGCATCCAGTCCCTCTGCTTCAGTAGGTTATGTTCTCTGCTCATTCTGTAGTTATTGTTGAAAATTACTAGTGAGAAAAGGAGTAGAAGAGAAAATGGATTCATCTAAGACAACTGGTCTTAGGCTACAAGATGGGACAAGGAATGGCAGAGACCTCTGAGGATTAGAACATTTCCATCAAGCTGTCTTGGAACCTCCACCCAGAAGAGAACAGCATGAAGACTTGGAGATGCTGGGCAATCATGCCAATCCCACTGAGGAGTGGATTCATTGGTTTGCTTGCAGGTTTCAGTGGAAGCACTTCCAGCCGCTTAGCCTCAGATTCCCCCCGCCCCCCCCAAAAAAAACATGAGCCAGTGTTCTGAAGAACTGTTCAGAGTTGTCCAGATGTGGGAAGTGTCTGCCCCTCTGGGGAGCCCGGCTATGGAACTTTGAAAGGTACTTTTGAGTTCCATGACAGAAAGCCTCAAGGAAATTTAAAGCCTGTGCACAGATTATAAAGCTGTAATTCCGGTCAAGTTCACCAGGCTTGCAAATCACCATCTGGTGGGGATCTTTTCAACTCTCAGAGAATAGAGACAGAGTTCTCATTGCTGCCAACTTTCAACTCACAGCCATTAAATTCCTGCATTGCTCTGCATCACTGAACTGGGGGCTAGCCTTAGTTACACCTTGTAACATCCTGGGACAAACCTCATATTAAGATATAATTGAGGGAAAGTGAACAGAAAGTTTAAGCTATTCACTCAAGGTTATACACGTAGTAAACCACAGAGGCAGTGTCTGTATTCACAATTCTAGAGTTTATGCATAATATAATATTCATTTTAATGGGTTCTCATAAAACAGGATCTCTCTAGTGATTGTGTCATTTATGGTCTCCCATGCAATTGTCTTACTCATCAAATGCATGTGCTTTTGATTGACACCTGAATCATCACAGTGGGTCCCATTCTCTTTTGACCTCTTTGTATAGCAGGATTCCAATCCTACTTGCCTCCAGCAATATATCAGGGCACATTACTGTCCATCCGAAGGGTACCTTCCCTAATGTTCCTTGTAATGAGACAATGGAAGTGGAGCTAAGTTATTTCCAATAAGATGGGAGTAGTTCAATGTTTGGGTCTTGTTCTTTGAAACTTATTAGGTATATATATATATATATATATATATATATATGTTTCTTGGTGTTTCTCTGTATCTTCTGGGTGGAAAATATATTAGAAGTAGAAGATCTTTCATGAACCCATAATAAAAATGACATACTTACAACAGTAGAGTCATGCTGTAATCTATGACCACCAACTCTGGATGGTTATGTAAGAGTGTATTAGTTGGTTATTGCTGTACAACAAATTATTCCCAAACACAATAACTTAAATCAACAATCATTTATGATTTCTCATGACTTCATGAGAGATAGTCTGCTCATCTAGACTGGATTCAATTTGGCTAAGCATAGGACTCATCCATGGTCAACTGTCAGGTCAACATGGTTCACTTCATCTGACGTGTCCTTGGCTAGGACGATATCCCCTTCCTCCAAGATGTTTAATCCTCTAAAAGGCTGACCCAAAATTGTTCTCATGGTTCTAATAGGAACAGGGAGGGGAGAGAGACAGATGAGGAGAAAGAAAAAGAATGAGAGAGAGAGAGAGAGAGAGAGAGAGAGAGAGAGAGCACTCAGTCTCCTGAAACCTAGCCTTGGATTTAAATCACCTCTGTCACATTCTATTGACCAAAATAAAACATTATGTCAACCCAAAGTCTTTATCAAGAGAGCCACAAAGTCATATGAGATACAGGGAGGGGTGGGGAAGTCAACAAGTGTTCATATACAATCTGTATGCAGACTCCCCTAACTCCAAAGACTTCAGAGAGTTTTATATAACTAATTGCACATAATGATGCTTCGTTGTTGCTCCAAAACCAGGATCTTATGGGCCTATAGATCAGCAGTTTGAACTGGGCTGAGCAAGGTGGTTACCCTGTTCTTGGCTATTCTTACTCATTTGTCTGTGGCCTTTATGGATTCACTAAGTGAGAGGGCCTCTGAAGACCATTTGCNGAGTGTCTTGGTTCTCCATTGCACTTTTCTTTCTCTGTTTTTCTCTCACCTTCCTCTAGCATATGCACTAAGCTTGGGCCATGGGAAGTCTAAGGTTCAAACACAAGCAAATCCAGTTGTACAAGTGAGCATTCGCAAGTCCTCTTAACAGCCAGGTTTGAAGCAAGCATTTTGCATTCCTGCTGCATTTTTGAGCAGAGCAGGTTACAAGTTGACCTGTGTGAAATAAGGTGAAGATTTAGGAGAGTATTAACTAGAGGCATCAATGTGGTCAATTAAGTCCAAAGAGAGAAATAATCTACTATCACTTACCATTTCTGATATAATAGCATAGTCTGCTGTTTAATACACAGAGTGTTAAGACATGGCCTTGCTCCTATTTTCAGAATTAAGGGACACAGTATTGTCCCTAGGAAAATAATATACCCACCTCTATCAAGATATTTCCTAACATATATGCTTTTGTCCTTCCTAGACCTGAGTTTTGGTGGAGAACAATCCCGGAAAACATGATTCTTCTTCACGGTACACATAAAGGGAGCAGTCTGAGACCCTAGGAATGTGTAGGCACTCTGGAGACTCCAAAATAAAACTAAACAAGCAAACCAAAAGCCACTGTGGTCCATGTTGACATCAAANGGCTTTTCTACTCACAGGGAGATTGAGGGTGCTCTGATGTGTCTTCAGCTGGGAATACTTAATACAGGGTGCTTCTGTATTAAAGATACACTGTGGGANAGTTGTGCTGCCCCAAGATTCATAAGTCAGGATTTAANACCAAGATCTTTGCATGTGACTACATTTGGAGACATTGTATTTGAAGAAGGAACTGAGTTAAAATGCAGTTCTTACAGTGAGCCCTCATCCAATATGTGCTCGGATAAGTATTTGTTCTGAAATTCACGAACTGGGATTCCTTGAAGGTTTTATTTAACTACTCTGAGTCTTATTACCTACATTTTACAAAATTATCGTGAAAAAGTCCACATCACTGCAAGGTTGAGTGATATAACTCATGACCACTATTTTTAAGGAATCCCGTACAATTCCTATCACTTATCCAAGCCACAGGGAATGTTAGCCTTTGTGTTTTATGACAATATCAGGCCTGATTGCCTGTAGAAGCATCTCTAATGCAGTCAGTCTGTGTATTAGGGTCAGAGGTCAAGGCTGTTTCCTGCATTACACCCTGCCCCCACTAGTTNCTTGCTGCATCTGCTCTTATGTTTCCTTAAAGGATATCACCTTTGCCCATGACCTCACATTGTAGATGGGGAGGTCACAGAAGGTCTCACGCACACCAAAAATGCTCAAGATGCAATATAAACCATCNTACAAAGAAAAATCAAAGACCACTGTGTATATCCTGACCCTACATGCATGGGGCAGGTGTGTTTTGGAACAGGGTCTTTTCCACATCACAACTTGCCGGTTGTTACTTTCATTGGGTGAGGTTTTATTGAGTGAGGTTATGAGAGGGGGCTGTATTGGTCACATGAGGGGAGGAAAACCTATGGATGCAGAGCACCAGCCCAAAGGTGGTAAGTACACTCACAAGAGTAAAACATGCGCATCGAACAGATGGAGCAGTCATTTTTGGTTTGGAAAATGTAAAGCTTCCCTGGAGAGGGTGGCGTTGATGTGGGGCTTGAAGGATGAGAGGGGGAAGAGAAAGGAGATGGCTTTTCCATCGGGACCCGCTGTATCGCAGCTTGATTGTATGTTAGCACATTTAACTCACAGTACACAGAGCTGAATTCCAAGTTTGTATGGCAATTCAGCTTGCANCTTAGTCCCGACTAACACCTTCCAAACTTANCAGAAACGGGCTGGCTTCGGAGCAGTTATTTCGATGGGTAACTAGTTCTGTGCTTTCCACTGTTTGAGGATCCTCCCTGGGAATGGGCCCATGGGCCCAGAGGGGGTCTCTGGGTCAGGCTGCATGACCCCTGGCTGGACTATTCTCACTGCAAGTGNTTTGAGGGTGACAGGCAGGTCATCTCACGCAATGAATGCTCTCAGGGCATTCTCGGTGCTGTGCACTCCAGTCTAAGTCGTAGGGCTCCTGTGGTCCTGGGGCTGCCCTTACTTTGAGGAAATCCCATCTGCAAATGTGCCTGGCTTATGTTTTCAGGATTGGAACGTAGGAAGTTCCAAGTCAGGCCGGTNACTTCCTTGGAGTAAACATGCATATCGTTGGGGTATACAGTCCTTAAAGTCTCATCCTGGCTCCACGGAGAGCCGCACCCTGATCTCCATCCTTCCTGAGCTTACNCCTTTCATCCCTCCNGCTCCCGTACCNTGGTAAGCTATGCTCGGGCTTCTCTGGAAGGAGCTGTAGCTGAGCCACACTGCCTTTTCATTTCTTCCCAGCTTGCAATCTCCACACAGAAGGCTCCCTTTGGGGGTCAACNCTCTCCTCCCTGCACCATAGTCCCTCTCCCTTGCTTTCTTCTTGGTGAGTTCCCTGGAGNGTGTGTCCTCTTACAGCTTAGGTTTGATACCGCATGCTCTGAGGGCCAGTGGCTCCTCGGTGTGTTCCCCAAGCATAGAAGTGTCCCCCAACTCTTAGATTCTCACTCAATGAAACAGTTGGCTTACTTGCCTCTGCTCCTGCTAAAGCTGCCCCCACCAAGTGGCTAGCAGTACGCCTAGCTTGTGTGTTAGACGTGCAGCAAATGTTTGCTGAGTTGATAAGAGAGGTTATTATTAAGAAACTCAGTTTTATGTTGAGTCAGAAAGATATGACTTAGTGTGCCGAGTCATGGGGATCAAAGGAAGGACTGACAGTTCTTTGGACAGAGCCTGCCATGCTCTGGGGTGTCCTCTCACCCCACCCCTTCTTTCTGTGTGTGTGACTCACTTCTTAGCGCTGGAATTTTTTTTTTACTTTTATTAATTCTTTGTGGATTTCACATCATACATCAGAATCCCATTCATTTCCACATCCCCTCACCTCTATCCTTGCAGCTTCCTTGCAGCTTCCATCACAAAACAAAACAAAATTTAAAAGTATAGCCTAAAAACAACAACAACAACAAGAAAAAAAAAAAGAAAGCCTTGGGGTGGAAGCTGTGTTGTGGCCCAGTGAGTCACACAATAAACCCCTTAGACTGTACATCTTTACTTGTAAGTGTTCTTTGCAATGGTTTGTTGGTCTGGCTCCAGGCCTCTGGCTTCTGCTACCCTACTGGGCCCTCACTGGGACTCCCCCTGGGTATCCTATTGTTGTCCTATGTCATGCGGATCCTGTAGNTTTGGNTCGGTAGATCTGGCCTCTTCACACACTCCAGTAGTTCATAGATGAGGTGGATGCCAAGGTGGGCTAACTCATAGCCCTGGTTCTGGGCCTGGATGGTAGTGGGGTTGGTCAGCCCATGAGCTTTCTCTCATCATCACCACCAGCGTGAACTCCCCCCAGTACTGGCCTGGCTAGCTCACCCAATGCAGCAGGCAGCAAGGAGCAGGGCCAGTTTTCCTATTCTCACACCCTCGGGACTGGTTCTCCAACACTCACACCACCAGAGCCAGCTCTACTGTTTTGTCCAGGCAAGGTGTATGGTCCGCTCTCCCTTTTGCTGCAGTTGGTGAGGAGCAGGGCCCNCTCTTCTGTTCTCATNCCCCTGAGGCNAGCTCTCCTGCCTGCCACCACATGGCATAGGAGGGAGGGGCAGGTGCCACTCTCCTGATTAGCGTTGATTTACCACCAAACAGCTCCTTCTTTGGAGGAGCACACAGCTAATCACCATGAAGAAATGATACCAATATAGAGAAAAACAGAGGCACAGAGAATATAATGAATGCTATTGCTGGGATTTGGAATGTTCTCAAAGGCCCGNGTATTGAGAATGTGTTAGAACGTGGTTCCTGCTTGGTCATTAGGAAGTATACAGTGGTTCTCAACCTGTGGGTCAGGACCCCTTTGGGGTTGAAAGACCCTTTCANCTAANACCATTGGAAAACACAGATATTTACATTACGCTTCATAACCATAGCAAAATTATAGTCATGAAGTAGCAAGGAAAATGATTTTACAGTTGGAGTNGGGGAGTCACCACAGCATGAGGAATTGTATTAAAGGGTGATTGCATTAGGAAGGTTGAGAACCACTGAGTTAGAACCTTTAAGAAGTAAGGCCTAGCATAAAACTTTATGTTGTTGGACACATAACCTCAAAGAGAATCATGGGATCTCTCTCTCTCTCTCTCTCTCTTTCTCTCTCTCTCTCATTGCTGACAGTAAGATGCGATGGTTGCTCACCACTCACTCAGCCATGATGTGCACACACAGACACAGACTCAAAGCCACAGGGCCAGCAATTTATGTGAATCAAGGACTACAATCTCCAAAACTAGGAGCCCCAAATAAACTGTCTTTATAAGCTGGTTACCTCAGGTACTTGNTCCAGCAATGNAACGGTAACAGTGACTAACAAGGATTTCTCCCAGAGGCAGGGGACTGTGGAAACATCCCGAAGAGTGAAGGCTTCAGACAACAGTCAGCCTTGGAGAGGAGAAGAGGTGGCACGGTGGGAAGAGGCAGACCTGGGGCCAGCAAGGAGTCTCTCATGCACCCCTCCAGTCCACTCTGATGTTCATGAGGTAGTGTAACAAGTCTTCTTCTGTCCCGCCAGTCAGCTCCCAAATAATGACAAGGAGACTTATTAATTATGAAAGCTCAGCCTTAGCTTAGGCTTGTTTTTAACTAGCTCTTATAACTTAAATTAACCCATTTCTATTAATCTACATTCTGTCACNTACCACCCACCCTGCTTCCTCCNTGTCTCCTAGCATCTCTCAAATCTCTCGAATGCCTAGATTCATCCTCTTCCTTTCTCTTTCTGTCTGGAAGTCCTGCCTATATCTCCTGTCTAGCTATTGGCCATTTAGCTTTTTATTACACCAATCACAGCAATACACCTCCACACAGTGTACAAATATTTCAAAACAAAGAAGTCTTTCTCATATTTCCCAGATTGCTGGAGGTTGGCTCAGTATGTGCAATATCTAGGACTATTCAGTTTTTTGACAAATATGATGGGCTTGAGGTTTGGTGCTGAGAAAATCTCAGACATGCATTTCATCTCCTGGAAGCTATGAGTTCCTCTGTCTATCTTATTCATTTTTGTGGTTCCAAAATCAATTGTGTATTCCTGTTTCAATGCTTGTTAAACTGAAATCTCAAAGTCACTTCTCTTGTGGCCTTACTTTGATTGTGGGATGACCAACTTTGTCCCCAAATGCCTTTTCTTCTCTCCGGCTGTCAAAGCACAGAGAAGTCACCTCTATAGTCATGGCCTGGGGGAAAAAGAAATGTTCCCATGACTCATGGGAACCAACACTATTTCTTCAGATGTGGACTGAGCCCCATGAGTGTCAGACACTAGAAACAGAGACAACTAGAGAGACCAGTGATTCGGGCCATTATCCCCACCTCCATCAGCTAAGGCATAGCAGCTGTTCTAAGAGATGGTCTCAACAGCTTTAACTCAATCATCTTCTCTGTGACTTCTCCATCCACCAGGCCACTCCTAGTACAACTGATTCAAGTACACACAGGTACAGTCCATGCACTGGCAGCTTCAAATTCTTTTAATTTCCTGATAACCTGCAGAGTCCCTCCTACAAGAAAGTTCAAGAGCTGTTTCTTGAGGGTCTGAGATGAGAAAGCAGACAATGGGCATCTTAGAAGACAATGTGGAGCTCTCCATTCCTTCTCAGAAACTGAGTTTTCCCTTACTCCAAGAGAAACTCTATTAAGACACGAGGGGATTAACTATCTCCACTCTGAGGCCATCTTAATTCTCCTGCCTCCTCTTGGTTAGGTTTAAGCACTTAAGATGCCTGTATACAACACTTGTTCAAGTCACAGGCATGCTATTTCAACACAGCCCTAACTCAGGCCTGTAGACCCAGCAAAGCCATTAAAAATGCATACTATATGCCTGATTCTAGGTTGTTACTCTTAAGATCTGCATATGAAAGAGGGCCCATGGGTGTTCCTTGTCTTGCATAGAGCAGAGAGAGACAGACTCTAAGCAACAAATTCAATAAAAAGGACAATTTTCTATGGCCCAAGTGAATCAGGAAACAGCACCAGGGGACTATTCTTACAGCCTTAAGAGTGTTCAGACTCGGAGTTTTCCATACCAAAAATGGAGGCTATGCAGACCCCCAAAAAACCACACCATCAATTCACCACCCAGCATGTCACAAGCTGGAAAACTCCTACTCCATTTATTAAAACAACAGTTCTTCAGGACACTATAGAATTTCACTAATAAGTGGCTGAATGTATGTTTAAGCCCAGTAATAATGGCTAGCCAGCTAAGAGGTACTTATACTTAATTATACCTCCAGCATGTAGGTTGTCACAGAGGGAGGCCTTAATTATCAGTGTGCTATGCCCCTGCTTTGCATATAACAAATGGCTTTAACATGGCTATTCATGTTACAGGTTAAACATCTTGGTAANTAGAAAATGGAAAATAGGTATAGCCGAGGGGGCTGTCAGTGCTTTATACATCGGTCATCTTTGGTATTCTGCACCTCTGGAAGAGGAGACTCTTGACTGAGAGGTGGGGCCAGAGGATAGCATGGCATGGATTTCCTGGACCTATGATGAGATTCAGAACCTATGGTTGATGGGAAACCGTTCCCAGAATTATACTCACTTATTTAACAAACCTTGTGTGTTGAGCCCTGTTCTAAGCATGTAGGGAAANGAGAAGAGCTAAAACTAAAACCAGAGAGACTGAGATACTCCCTTACAGAGCTCATTCTTGAAGCTAGTTCAGTGATTAAACTTAGAGTGGATTGACTCATGTAGGAGTGGTTACTCACAGTGGGTCTGTCAGGAACCTCATCCAGTCCATCTCCCCTCTCAGTAACTCAGATGGACCAGCATTGACTTCAAATTCTTACCACCCTTCTACGAGGCAACTATTACCTGCGCCTGCATTTTGGACTGTGGGATGCATTAAGAATTCACGTCCACATTAGCTTCTCTTCCTCTAAAGATATGAGGCTGGAAACGGCACAAATTAATACCGGATGTTGAAGTCAGGATTTAAACGTCTCTCTTATCTGAATAAATGGGCTCAAACCAACAGTTTGTGTTGGGGTGTAATGCAAAGCAGTCAGGTCTGGCACAGGCAATCCTGAGCCCTTTTGGCACTGTTTTTGATACATTGTCTGTTTCCGGTATTACTTCCTGCAGTTTATGAGATTTCTGCTTTTGCCTGGTACTCTGGAGGAAGTTGGCTTTAAATGCAAGATTAATAAATTTAATAGCCTTGTTTAAAGAATAAGAGGATTTAGAACTGACATTATTCTTTGGCAGAAGAGGCCATGGCTGAGTGATTTAGGAGTGGATCTCGGATATATTCTTGCTTGCTCTTTGAAAAAGCAACCCAAAATGCAATGGTATAAAATGACAGTCACTTTATAATATTCATTTTGTTATACTCATGGATCTTGTAAGTCAGGAATTCAGACAGGGCACAGTGAGGATGCATGTGTTGTCTTAAATATCTAGAGTTTCATTTGGTAGGACTTCAGTGNCTNGGGCTCACTCAGATTTCTGGGGCTGGAATCATCTAGAGTCTTCTTCACACACGTGTTGAACACCTGTGCTGGGGGGATCGGAAGGCTGAAACCGTCCACTGGAGCTTTTCCATGTAGCTCAAGCTTCCCCACAGAGTAGAGGCTTAGGATAGTCGGAGTTTTTTGTAAGGCAGCTTGAAGATGCTAGAGCAAGGATTCTAGCAACTATTTGGAAGGGACATTGTCTCCATTTTAAGTTACCTGGNTGCAAGAGAGAAAACATAGACTCTATCTTCAAAACCACCACACCCATGAGCAGTGTATCCTTCTCGCAGATTCTCAGCCCAGTTCAGANCACCAGAATAACTTCTGTTAAGAAAGTACTGGAGCTGGGTGATGTGACTGATGTCCTTAGCTTTTTGAAAGACTGCCCTATGCATCAGAGAACAGATTTAGCCCATGAGGCTTCAAGGACAGAACTAAAGAGCATCAAGAAAACAGATGAAAAATACTTACTACTTTTTAGGGATGTCTGTCGATGAATTGTCCTGGCTAGCAAGATGACGATTCTTTGATTAATGGACTATTGATGAAACACAATTCAGGAATGTTCTAGAAGGACTTTTAGTCACTGTCTGAGAGATTAGATTGGGTGATTTCTTTAGAAAAGCAGGGGATATAAGTGACCACATGCCAGAAACATCACAGCAGATACAAGAAATCATGAGTAATAGGCCAAGCCCTCAGCTCTCTTCTCAAGTCACCCTTGACGAATGTGACTCCAGGGATGGAGTCACATACACCGCCCTTTGTATGTCTCTCCTGTATCAGGGGCTGAAACCCAGCAGTGAAAGATGAATCCTTTTCATTCAAGCCCTAGATCTTCGTCAAAATGGAATACCCTGGGAGGGGTGAGAGCAAAATCTTTTTTTTTTTTGAAATATGTAATTTAACATGAACGTGTTTCAAGTTGTATTCTGTGAGCATGATTGGACAAGAGATGCCAGGAGATGTCTGAGAAGGGTGTGGGAGAACTGCTTCAAAAGGCAGAGAAGGGAAAATCTCAAAAGATCTAGGAGTACCCAGAACTCCCTGGAAGAGGGCTGTTTTTTGTTTGTTTGTTTGTTTTTGTTCTTTCTTTCTTTCCTAGCTTAATATAAATAAGAAGTCATGGTTTTCTGAATAACTGGTAGAAAGTGGGGGCCCTATTCACTCCCCTTCCTAGGCTTTGAGACTACAAACAGGGCTCCTTTCAGAAAAGACCAGGAAGGACCCTCTTTCCTTGTGGGAACAGAGAGGGAGGCCACCCTTGCTCATCTTTTCCCACCCCCACGCTCCCCCGGAGCAGGGATGATCTGAGGCCTAACTCACTTCCCAGAAGCCACGGCTGCCTCTATGTAAACAAAGTAAAAAAAAAAAATCTTAACCATAAATTCCCAAAGCTCGTGAAATCCCAGAGGAAGAAGGAGATAGTGTGGGAGGCAGGCATGATCCCAGGGGAATGCATTTCAGGTTGGGCACATGAGGTTGGTCACTTAAAAATGACTTTTTTTTCTAGAACCTAAATTGGAGATTCAGAAAGAGGTTGTACAAGTTATGTCATAGACAGAACATTTGATACAGAGAATAAATAACCAAGGGGCTCCTACCTCTTCCCTCCTCCCCTGACCACCCTCCCATCTTCATTCAAACCTTATCACAGTAGGATCCCCCTATACCTCCATACCATGTGTGTTTTATTCTCAGGTCCAGCCCCTGGGAGGTCTCCCCAACTTTGCTACTCATCATGGCTCCTCTCTTGCTCTGTGGCTCCTGGAAGCCCAATTTCTAAGGGTAGAATGAGAAGCTCCTAGAAGAGAATTGCACATTGGAAAGAGCCGGGTAGAAAGTAAGGCCAGAAGATACCATATGGGTCTCAGGATAGAGTGCTGGGAGAATACAGAGGTCCAGAGGGTTCTGACTTTGGTACCTACTCCTGGTGAGCAGGTACCAAACAAAGTGAAAGTACAAGTTCTGGTCCCCATCGAGGTGGTTTGTCCTTTGATCTTCTGCTATTTCATGGTCTATGGCAGAGCCAGCTCCTCTGGAGATCCTGCTGGCCACAGTGAGCTCAGCCCTACAGACCTTCTCAGCTATAGGAATTTTAATCTGCTTGTAAACAGCCTACCACGAGACCAAAGGAGAAAGCTTCCAAGTGGAGACAGTGTATGATCCTTACATTTCAGACCCACTGGAGATTCGAGGACGAAAATGCTATTTGTTTTCNCGGACACAACATAAAATCAAATGGAGCCCTGACTCTGTTATGCACTGCCAGTGATCAACTTTATAGGGTCACAGACACCAGCAGGAGTCCCCAAGGCCCCATAAGGAATTTTCTAGCATTACACATCCTCCAAGATGTTGATGCCATGGTGCGTTTGAGTGAGATTGAACATCAGCCCATAGTTAGAAGACAGAAAGTGGATTCAATTCACAAGATCAAATGGAGGCTTNTCACCCTCCCTCCTTCCCCTCCACTCTCTCTCCCTCTCCCCTTTCTTCTGTTCTTCTCCTTCTCTTTCCTCCCTCTGTCTTTCTCTCCTAGTGAGCCAGCAGGTCCCAGTGACAAGCTTTCAAACTTTCACAGGCACTGTCAATGTGTGACGTCCAACAAATTTGTTTTTAAAAGAACCACTGACGGAATTAGGAAAATGATTTACAGATCTTGTCCAAAGAAAGGAACGCTNTTGGAACTCAGTATGAATAAAATTTCAATGTGACTCAAGAGAGAGCATTTTTATACATGAATTTGATCTATGTGAAGCTAGCAGCAATAAACAGGACTTATAACACTGTTGATGGCCAATAAACACAAATGGCAGTCAGAAATAATATCACATGCTAGGAACTGACTCAGTCAATTCCCCACTCAGTGAGATAAGTCTTTATTGGTTCACAGGCATAGAATTCAAGCTAGTTAGATAAGGTACAAGGATGGACTTCTGCAAGTGGGCTCTTGTTGCCTGAACACTGAAAACAAAAATTACTTATCTTTAGAGCAAAGACTCAAAGTGTCTCCCATTTGTATTGGTTAATGAAGAATCTTAGCCAGACAATTTTCGCTGAAGAGTTCTTATGAATGTTTTGCCTAAAAACTAAGCCACAACTCTAGTCTGAGTTGTATACTTAGACCGGTTAGTGTATGGGGCTGGCGAGATGGCTCAGTAGATAAAAGCACTGGCTGCTTTTGCAGAGGACCCAAGTTTGGTTCCTGGCACCCACATGGTGGCTCACANCTACCTATAATTCCAGCTCTGACACCCTCTTCCAACTGTGAGTTCCAGACAGAAAGGTCTCTAGCTTAAGTTTTCCCTTNTCTTACAGTGACTGGAGAAGCAACACCTCAGTCTGGCAGGGAGGATACACAGCCAATTTGGCTTGCTAAGGAAGAAGAGATTGGTGATTAGAAGTGATGTTTATTGGAGATGTGTTTGTCNTTGGAAGAGTTCCTTGAGGAAGTANCAGTCTATAAACACACCAGCAAGCAAGCTGACCCACAGGTCATGTAAAGCGAGGCTCAGACCAAAGTAATATGCAGAAAATGTTTCATTCATCCATTTATCCTTTTCCTGTGCTGTAGGTCAAACCNACGGCCTGCTGTTAACACTGGAGCCCTTCGAATTGATTTGAAAGACACAGTGAGAAGCAAGAAGGGACACATGAGGTAGGTCACAGACCCGATGTGAATGGGGTGGAGGAACTGAACCCTCTGATTCTCACATACAGTTTTTGGGATTCTCTTTCCTAATACACCTGCATCCTCACTGAAGGTGAGTTACATAGGTGAGGGATGAAGTTTGAGTAANAAGGGTTNACAATGGTTTCCTTTACCAGAGAGACATCAGGGCAAGTTCCCTGATCAACAGCTCTGGTTTTCCAATTAANCTCATGAACAGCAATGGCTTAAAGTTAGATATCTTGGGCAAGCAGGCGTATANTATCAAGAAGGGGCAACATTGATGAGTGGTCCACTGACAATCTCATGGCTACTGAGCATCAGAGGTTTATGAATATCTGTTGACTTAGTTCTTCACTCTTTCTTTGTACAGCAATTCGTACTAACTTCCTTTTCATAACTGCTCTGTGAATTTTCTTTGACTCATGAGCTGTTCACTCATTACTTGTTTTTACACATCTTATGAATTTCATCTACTTGGCATGTTTTCTAGAGCAGAATTGACTATTCTCCACAAATACAGCAAGTACACATCTCAATAGTAACGGTGTGTGTTTATTTAAGTTCTAGAAGGCTTGCTTCAATGGACCGCTCGGTCCCAGCATCCTTGCAGGTGAGAAATATTTGCTGAGCACCTACTTACTGGCTGTCAAGGAATCTAGGCTATGGGAAGATGAAAACTTGATACAGTTGAACCTGGAAAGAGCTCATACCTTAGTATTAAAGGGAGACAAAGCAGAAATGAAGTGTCACGGGGTCTGTAATAAACCTTTGCATCAAGAACAATGGGTGGAGAATGACATGATTGATTTTATAGAGGATGTGGAGGGGAAGGGATGTGGGGAAGACAGTGGTTTNCCATCTTAGAGGAAGTGGTGTTGAAGTAGCAAGGTGACTTGTTCCCAGGCAGAAGGAGAGGTATTGACATGAGCAGAGCCCTGATCTGGGTGTCCCATGCTAGGTAGGGTGATAGAGAGAAGATAGATCTGAATTCTGAGGAGAAGCCAGAAGCGTGTGTTTCTGTAGGGTTGTGCTTGCAGACTCTTCATAGCACGAAGGTTATCGTCCTTCTTCCCCATCTGGTAACTGGCTATGGCAACTAAGGAACCTTGTGAAGTATTGTAGGTACTGGCAGCTCATTGGNAGATGCTCTTAGCAGTGTGCCCTGTACCTAGAAGTCTCCAGCAAAGAGTATCTGGCCTGGCTAGTTTCACTGTGATACTCTCAAATTCGATGAGAGACTAGGGAAATAATGAATGGGGTTTCCTTTATCAGACAAAGTCATTTACAGAAGAACTCCTAGCTTTTGACAGCTGGAGAAGCAGCCCGATGATCAGCTTAACCTGGACAGATAGNCAGCCGTACCTAAGTGTACTCTGAAATTTCCTGAAAATAAATAATGATGATAATATACTTCATTAGCCCATTCCAATTGTAAAAAGATGGGTCTATTTTATTTCCCAATATTTGGGAAAGTAAGGAAATTTAACATACATATATATATATATCCATACATAATATACATGTGTCTCTATGTATTTAAATGTGTGATAAACACACACACACGTTTGAAATTGTCTGTCTAGAACAAATCTTGCCTGTGACAAGCTGCCTGTGGCATAAAACTCTGAGCTCTCAGCTGCTTGACTAGGTTAAGGCCAGGGAAACAGTGAATCGACTTTGTTTGGGGCTGCCAAAGGGACAATGGGAAATGTCTGCAGACAATTTGTACCGCCAGCATCTTCAAAACTGAGAGAGGACGGAGGGAAAAATATGACCCTGGGCACAGCTGGTGGTGTGAGGAAACGATGATTCAGTTTGTGTCTTTGACTGGAGTGGGGCATTGTTTAAAATTGTGCCCAGCAATCCCTTCATCGTTGGGACAGAAACAAGTCCTTGTCAATAAATTAGAGCGGATGTGGGGAAATCACTCCCAGGGTGAGGTCCAGGCCTGAATGAGTCCCATGAGGTCAGTGCCCACAAAAGCAGCTGCCAAAATTTACATTTGCCTATGTGCCCTCTGGCTCTGAACGGATATAAATCCAGATAATACAGCCCCATAGGCCCCCGCTCTGCTAGTCTGCTGGCTGTGTGCTGAGGGGAAGGGCAAGGGTGTTCCACAGAGAGGAACTGGACAGGCTTGATGGACAGCCCCTAGCTATGTTATAACATGGCTACTCTGAGCATCGTCTCCAGACTTCTGAAATCCCCCAAAATATCCATCGGCCTTTAAAATGTCCCATCCCACCAAAAGTATCATCTCGCCATTATAAATAATCAATTTCTTTTTTAGCTAGTTTCTATTAATCTATATTTTCCATGTGGCCATGGCATTACCTGTCTCCTGGCATCTTGTTGCTCCTTGGGCGGCTGGATTGTGTCTCCCCTGACTCAATCTTTCTTCTCCCTCTATCTNTCTTAAGTGCTGTGGGATGGTTTTTCTGTATGCTGTGAGTATGTGTTGCTACCATTGGTTAATAAATAAAGCTGCATTGGCCTATGGCGGGGCAGGATGGAGCCAGGTAGGAAATCCAAGAAATAATCAGTTTCTAATGGATGTCCNAACTCTAATGAGGGCAAAAGACTTTTCAGCATGTATGTATTTTTTAATTAGAGAAGTATCTGCACACTGTAAAAAGTTTGAGAATGTTTAAATGTGGATGAAGTAAAATGTCTTTCCCTCCATATTTCTTACCCAAATCCTATTCCTCACAAATAACTGTTAATAATTTATTGTGTATTCTCTCAAACACTTTTATTATGTATAGAATGTAGTAGTCCAGGCTCTGGTTCAAACCNGCCACTTAGCAGTCATGTTACCTACACATGACTTTCTTTTCACTTATTTATGGTAGTTTTTGTTGTTGTTTTGAGACAGGGTTTCTCTGTGTAGCCCTGGCTGTCCTGGAACTCACTCTGTAGACCAGGCTGGCCTCGAACTCACAGAGNTCACCTGCCTCTGCCTCCCAAGTGCTGGGATTAAAAGTGTGTGCCACCACCACCTGGTTAGTTTCTTAACTTTTCTACAACTCAGTTGTGTCATCCTTTTTTAGATTTATTTATTTTGTTTTGTGTGTATTAGTGGTTTTGTTTGCATGTATGTATATGTACCCTATGCATGCTTTTGGTACCTGAGGAGGCCAGAGGAGGGCAACAGATTCCCTGGAACTGGATGGAGTTATAGGTGTCTTGGAGCCACTATGTGGGTTCTGGGAACCAAACCCTGGTCCTCTGAAAGACTAGCAAGTGCTCTTAACCAGTAAGCCAACTCCCCAGCCTCAGTTCTGTCATCTTTAAAATGTACTACNTCATAGGTTGTCACAAAGATTTAATAGATTTATACATAAGCACACATAAGGTTTATGCCTGATATGTAATAGACACTAAATACTCACACACAAAAAAGATTAAATTGAATATTATTTTGACAAAAATTTCAGGAAGGGCTTGGTTTCCAAAGTAAGGTAAAGTAGAAGCCTGAGTTGGGTTTGGGAGCAGGAAAGGTTGGGCTTCCAGGAATTTCTACTTTCCCTTGTAGTGGTTAACAACACAGACTTGGGGGCCAGACAAATCTGGTGATCCTCCACTNGCTAGTGGCACGATACCCACCACGCTTCTCCGAGCTTCAGATTTTGTCTATGTGATGGAGGCAAAAGATTCACTTCAAGGACNATGCNACTGCACAGACATGACACTGTGTGGCTCGAGGGATTGTTTAAAGATAGTGGGTATGGTAGCGGGAAGAGAAGGGCTTACTGCTTTCTTTTCCAAATTTACCCAGAGAAGAGGAGAGAAACCAAGACAGGAGAACGGACTTTGGTTGTACTGAAAGNGGCTGATTGGCACAATGATTTTATTTCACTATTTATTTNATTTTGTTTGTGACCTTTGGCAACCCATTATTCACAGGTCACAATAGTTTTTCNGCAGACAAAGTGTACTTTCAAGAACATTTACTTGGTTGCTATCCTTCAAGTGAGAAGATGGGCAGGGTCTCATTGGCATCAGATTAGCATTGCTTTCTGAATAGGAAAACAGAGACTCAGAAGGCATAGATNTTTGGCCAAGGTCACTTAGCACATGACATCTTCATACTATGAAACTACCCCCTCCATTGTCCTGACAACAGCCAGAACAGAGTGTCCCAGGCTACACAGGCTGCACAGACTCCAAAGGCTTTGGGGTCAAATCTGGGTCCTCAAAATGAGGTTGCCAGACCAAAACATCTTTGGGCACCATCACCTCTACCTCACCTCCATGACTGTTTTGGTCCAGAATTCTCTCTGTGGTCCTGGTGTGGCCCATGAANGTAATGATACTNNTTATGATTATGAAGGCCAGAACAAGAGCCGTTTTCCCCTTACCAAGATGATCTGTGTTTGGGGAAGTGCAGCTTTCTCTCTACATCTCAGCCACATATTTTGAATTAGGAGTGATTCTGCCTGCGAAACACGGTCAATTTATCTACAACAGCGCTTGGGAGGAAGAAGATAATGGAAATTTTAATGAAAACGCCAACGCAATGGGACTAGGAATCGGTTCTTTTGCAAGAGGAAGCAGCTACTTTGCTCAATAAGCGACAAAAACCTTTAGCTTGTGTTCATGAAAATTATGACTGACCCTGGCTCCACTGAGATTTAACCAAGGGGAAAAAAAATCTTAAGAGTTCAGAGGCAGTTCACTTGGAAGTTACTCTCCAGACTTCAAGCACATTTCTGTTTTTCAAAAGGGCACACAAAGAAAGAGGCTGTGCCAGAGAACACAGGTTCTCTGAATCCTAGAACTGTGCAAGAAAATGGGTTGCTGGTTCTTTGCGCTTTGTGTCTCATGGCGATGAGACAGTAGGTCTGATTGTGACACAATGGGGTCACTGCACCAGGCACAGGTCTGAGCCATTGTCTTAGTTAAGGTTTCTATTGCTGTGATAAAACACCAGGCCCAAAAGCAACTTAGGGAGGAAAGGGTTTATTTCAGCTTACAGTCCACCAAGAAGGGAAGTTGGGGCAGGAACCTGGAGGCAGGAACTGATGCAGAGGCCCTGGAGGGATGCTGCTTACTGGCTTGCTTCCCTGGGCTTGCTCAGCCTGCTTTCTTATACACACCAGAACCACCTACCCAGGGGTGGCACTGCCGACAGTGGGCTGGGCCCTCCCACGTCAANCACTAATTAAGAAAATGCTCCACAGGCTTGCCTACCGGCCAATGCTGTGAAGGCATTTTCTAAATCATGATTCCATTTTCTCAGATAATTCTAGCTTATGTCAAGTTGACAAAAGTACTAACAGGACTGTCTCAAATAAGACTGAGCAGCAGCNGCAACTTGTTCTTCCACCGAAGCCTAGTTTGTGTGCTCCATCTCTGACAGGGGCCATAGAGCAGGGGAAGATAAAAGGGAGATATGCATGGTTGGTGACCAAGAGACCAATCTCCACCAACGATAATGCCTGAGTGTATTAGGAGAACCACCTACCAGAGGCCTAAAGGAGACCTACACACTCAGGAAGCGCTGCCATTGAGTGGCAAGGCAGGGTCAACCATTGTGTTTTGAATNTGCAACGTCTGCCATAGGCTCACGTGTTGGAGCACTTTGTTCCAAACTGGTGGCACTGTTTTGGGGGACTGTGGAATCTTTAAGAGGTGGGGCCTCATTAGAGGGAAGTGGGTCACTGTGGGTAGGGTTGAGGTTTTAGTCTGGACCCACTTATTGCCTGCTGCCATGCCTTTTCCACCATGATGGGGCTGTATTTCCTCCAGCCGGAAGCTAAAATACCTTACCTGTAAGTCGCTTCTCATCAGGTATTTGGTGAGAATGATGAGAAAATAATTAGTGTATCCATCCAGTCTTCCACAGAAAAGGTCAAATAGTTTCACAGAACTGGCTCCNTCACAGCTCCTCATGGCACACACGGATGACACTCACTCAGTTCTCATTCCTTCACTCCTGATCCTATTCACAGCTACCATTCTGTTCCAAAAAGAGGAGGGGTGGCCCAGATTTCAAACAAAACTGTGTTCAAAGCCTGCCTGATTGTCAGGGTGCTTATAAGACCAACTACAGTTACAATCAACAAGAAATAGAGTCTGCTGGAAATTCTGATTTCCCTAGTTGGTGCATTTTCATGGTTTACATGCATGCATGGTTCCAAGTTCTTCCCATTGCTCTACTTTGCAATCAACTTTCTGATCCAAAGGCAGAAATTATTTCTCTGCCCCATGACTCTGGGTTTGACTGTGTGACTTGCTTTGGCCCATGGCCATTGGTGGAAGTTTCCTGTCCCAACCACCTGTTCCCAAATAACCAACATGGAGAGTTAAGATTACTTATAAATGCTCTGCCAATAGCTCAGGCTTGTTATCAGCTAACTTTTACATTTAAATTAACCCATATTTCTTATCTATACTTTGCCATGTGGCTTGGTACCTTTTCTCAGTNNGGCATGNCCATCTCGCTTCTCTCTGTGTCTGTTCACTACTCCTCTGACTCCNCCCCTCTTCTTCCCATCATTCTCAGTTTNGCTCTTCCACCTAACTGTATCCTGTTCAGCTATTGGCTGGTCAGCTTCTTTATTAACCAATGAGAGTAATACATATTCACATTGTACAGAAAGATTATTCCACAGCACATGGCATGATAACAAACGTGATATGAACTAAGACTGAAAGGCAATTNCATGATGGAGATTCTATCCCTTGAGGGTCTCAGAAACCTGAGGCAGTTATATGAAGATATCAAGGCTAGCTAAATATGTGAAGAGAGAAATGTGGTCTAGACACTCCTTTGTCTACACTATGCCAACAACCAGAGACATGAATGACCCACACTCAACCAGCCAACCTCCAGCCAACCTGCTAGGTGCCTGNAGATGCATGAGGAAGCCCAGTAGAGTTGAGAACCACTCAACTAGGCAGGTGTGGTGGTGCATGCCTTTAACATCAGCATTTGGGAGGCAGAGGTGGGCAGATCTCTGTGAGATCAAGGCCAGCCTGGACTACATAGTGAGTTTCAAACCAACCTGAGTTATATAATGAGACCCCATCTGTGGTGGTTTGAAAGAAAATGGCCTCCAGAGAGAGTGGCACTATTAGAGCTGTCTCTTATACACATCTAGATGTGTATAAGAGAAAGCTGCTTAACTGATAGAATTGTTGTTTCAAACCATTGGATTTTGTTACTCAGCATTTAAAAAACAAAACAAAACAAACAACAACAACAACAAAAACCCCACATTTCTCCTCCAGGATAGTTGCTTCTTCCTGCTTGGAAGGCAGGTGTAAGATTAAAGGCAGAATGGTGACTTCCCAATGACCACAGGAACAAATGTCCTGCAGAATGATCAGAGGTCCTGGAAAAAACGGTGATTCTGTAGGAGCCATGACAGTCCCAAACTGTCTGCTCAAGATTTTGTTTAGTGAGAACAATAAAACCATGTTGTTAACCACCTTGCACACGCATTCTTAATTNATTATTTAGCTTATTAAAATATATGCTAGTGTAGAGAACCTTTAGAGATCCAGAAAGATAGCGTAGGATTGTACGTAGCCAAGAAAAGAGCAGCCAAAGACAGCAGAAGCAGGAGACAGCCCGATGCAGGCATTCATGTAGAAATGTGACTGTTGCCACCTCCACCTCCGTGACCCATGCTATCAGGGAATGACTATCAGAATTTCCTTCACAGCCAACCCAGAGGGACACAAGCCTCCATCTCTGTGTCTTGTATGTGTCTCCTCACACAAGCCCACTTCTGCCTCAGTCTCTTGCCTGGATCCCTATTTGGTAGGGCCGTGAGTTGTATTCTCTTTCTNCTCACTCAGCTGGTAAGCTTGGGATTCCTGTTCTAGGGCTACAGGAATGACCAAGCTCGTGACACTCAGAACAGGCCAAAGAATCACACCAGTTTGTGATTCAGAGATGCACAGGGCAGGAGGGAATGACACCACAGGCCGTGTAAGGCCAGGTGAGCACCAAGCAGACAAGCTGAGTGCCTCTGCCTCCTAGGTTCTGGGATTAAAAACATCATTTTATCTTATTATTTTGNAGCTTATGAAGGCAAGCTCTACAGACAAGAATGGTTGGTGAGCAAGCAATGTTCCTCCTTTTATTATTCCTTATCCATATAGATCTTCCCCCACCCCTTCATTACTGCTTTTAATAACAGCAGTAGCAAGACTGTGGTCCTACCTAATACGACCCTCCCTTATCCATATAAAAGTGTTCTTCCCCAAGAGAAATCTCAGAGTCTAATCAGTCAGCACCTGCAGCTCTAGGTGACGTGGATGCCTCCTGTCTATCAGTCATAATCCTGCTCAGAGCCCAGNGGCCTGAGGACTAAAGAAACAGTGGGAGCAAGGCGTAGGAGGCCAGGAAATGCGTAGTCTCCCTCACATACATACCTGGGAATGGCCGGATAATACAGGCAGTGAGTGACTGCCATCTCATTCTGGACGAGCAAAACCCAAGAAGGCATAGCAACCAGAAGATGAGAATCAGCAGGCCGGGCAGTGATACCGTGCAGCTGTTATGGCACTGAATGGACATGGTTGTGTGGAGAGCCCCAGAGCAGAGACCAAAGAAAAGGACAGATGAACAAAGTGTGCATGGCTGCACTGCATAAGAGTCCACTAGCGCCTTCTAGAACCATCGGAGGAACACTCTGCAGGGAGCTAGATTCCCACATTGCAGGAGTAAGAGCCAGCAAAACACGTGCTAAAAGTCACAAAGCAGTCACTGCATGCCATCTCTCACACATG
>LZPO01117765.1:10947-29799 GCA_001675575.1 Neotoma lepida
GGATAGTAGAATAAAGTTTGGTCCCAAGTTTGCAGAATTAAAAATGCCAAGAGATGGGAACAGGATAGTAGAATAAAGTTTGGTCCCAAGTTTGCCTTGAGGTCTCAATAAGAATTTTTAATTTGTCTCTGGGTTATCAGGAAAACCTAGAATTTTAAATAAGGCGGTGGTATGATAAAAGCTATGCAAATGGGTGATTAACATGATTTTGACAATCTCTCTGTGTAAAAGGGCAAGAGTTTGGAAGGACAACAGGTAGGATTATCCATATGAAATCACTGTGCTCATCATGGTGTACAAGCTTGCAGTTTTGTCTGGATCCGTGACCTCTAGATTCAGTTTCAAGCCCCTTGACCAATCTGATCTTCAGCCAAAGGCTGTATTCTCCATCTGTTAGAAATATAGGGCAACAGGTTGATCCCTGAGCAGCCAAGAAGACTGGAAGAATGCTATTCAGGTCAAGTTCAAATAGCAAGCAGAGACAGCTAGAGTGCGAAGGTCACAGTGATCAGTCTGGGCAAAGAAATTCTAGCATTTGGACAGGTCAAGGCATCAGAGATAATGATGTTGGAGACCAAGTCAGTCACACAAGAGCAACCGCTGATACTAAAATAAAGACAGCTCATCCTCTGTCCTCCAACACATGCCCAGCTCTACACAGTGAGAGCAGCAGTCTGGAGAATGTATCTGCAGTCAGAATTTCTGAGTTGTACTTTGCCTTTTACAAAGAAAGATGTAGAGCTCCCAGACATCCCATTCATTCTTGCATTGCTCATTATTTAGAACATTCTAGATGATATCTGAGGTGTGGTGCAAATTATACCTGTAAATAAAGATACAAAGAAGAACACATCCTCTTGTAAATTATAGGCAGTTTTATCACCCGAATGAGAGTTAAGGTGAAGTGGTACAAGAATAGTTTGGACATGGGGTACCATGGGAGGAAAGAAAAGGACTTTATCACAGGAAGTGATAAGGTTCAAGTATT
The DNA here is from genome assembly GCA_001675575.1 of Neotoma lepida. NCBI lineage: Eukaryota > Metazoa > Chordata > Mammalia > Rodentia > Cricetidae > Neotoma > Neotoma lepida. The sequence continues at coordinate 11,936 of LZPO01117765.1, forward strand.
GTTACCCAATGAGAGAAATAAAGGAGATATCAAGTTTTAGTTTGAATCCCAACGAGATTATTTTCTTCTCACTAAAAGCAGTGTATTCTATCAGAGATCCAGAGTGGACCNGCCTTAGTAGGTCAGTAGCAATCATTTAAGTAAATTTATTTTAGGTAACAAGGCCACATAGAAATTAATTGATAAGACAGCCAAATTCTAAGTGGAACTTAAATGAAGACTGACACAGAGATTGACTTCTGTGGCTGAATAGCAAGGGAGAAGATCGTTATGATTACATGGAAGGAAAGAATGTTGACCATGCCGGAAAGGACCTCCAGGTCATCCCACACTCTCTGTCAGCATTTGAACTTTTTTGAGTCATTGGCCTTGAAGGGATACCCTGTACCAGTCATTAGCACCCACTGCCAGAGGACAAACATTTCCAGGCTCAAGGTCCAGCACTCTGTGTCACTGTTCTCTGTGACTGTAGGCAGCACACTTTCTGCCTTTTTGTGGTTATGAAACACAAAGCCCCATATTCACCTCCCCTTCCTTCCATTTGCCTCCCTTTTCTGCTCAAATTCCCTCAGTCCTAGTCCCAGTCATTTATCCTATGCTTCAAATGTTCCCAATAAGATCTCTGGAACCATTTATTATAAACAAATCCTCCTATGTTAACTGCATATATATATGCGCATATATATAAATCCTATTATATACTACCCCATGACATTATTTTCTGCTAAGTCCTATGAAATCTAAGCTTCTGATTTTTCTACATGCTTTCCTGTGTGGTATCAGGAAGCAGGACTGCTGTTTCCTTTCGTTTCCAGTGCTACCTCTTCATTTTTGCTCACCTCTCTTCTTGTGAAGTCCCTTGTTCCTACAGTGTCTATACTGACCCACTGCCATCTCCAGTTGGACTCATGGTGACTCTTCTTTATACACTAGACCCTCATCAACTTCTATGTTGTGACCAAGTAACTTTAGTTCCCATGCCCCACTTTTAGTATTATTAGCTCCCACAGTTTTCAAAGTCACTCCAGTCCACTGAAATCAGTTATTCTCTTTCCCATTCATTCTGTAGACCTTATTATTATCACATGGAAAGATACTCTGACATAATATGATTCACTTCCTCACAGAAGCTAACTTCTAAGACCCTCAACATCTTATACGCATCTTACCTTCAACCAATTGATACCTTGGCTTTTTGATTTATCCCTGGTCCATCAGCCGTACTCTAATTTCTCATCCTTTTTCTGCCCCAATTGGCCCCATAATGGGTCATCAGATTACTCTTCTGTGAGTTCACATGGTTCCTTTTCTCTTTATCTTGCCTCTCTGTTGATATGAACTGAATTTTGTTTTAACATTTTCATTTATTTTTCCACTCCTGCACCTAAGTTGTGTAGTGTTATTTTTTTCTACAAAGGCTNCAGATTGGCACACCCACAAACACATGCCCTTCACATTGCACCAACTTGACCAGTCTCTTTATCAGCTCTTGGTCACCTCCCTTTTCTGTTTCTCTTAGCTCATACTGTGCTAAAATCTTCACTGGTGTCAAACACCCTACTCACCATTCAGCCTTTTTAATCTTAGGAATATCTTGTGCCTCCCAAGTTATAAAAAACTGAGGCTTCTTGATCTGCTACCTTCCTTATCTACAGTCACAGCAGAAAATCCCATGCAGTTCTAAAAGACAGAGTTGTCCTCCTGCTTGATCACAGCCAACCATTCATCTGAGTCCTTGAGTACAGTTTGCCCTATCTATATCGATCTTGACTTCTCCATCACCCTACCTTCTCCATGAATTACAACTTTATTCTTTCTCTTGAACTAATAAAATTTTCTTTTAATATGTATGTATACATGTGTGGTGTGTGAGTATGTAGCTATGAATGTTTGCATGGGTAGGGGTACACATGTATGTGGGGAGTGGCACACATGCAGTATGTGAGCATATATGCTGAGGCCCAATGCTGACAGTGAGTGTCCTCCTCGGTTGCTTTTTGCTCTACTTATTGAGTCTTTCACTAAACCCAGAGCTCACTGATTCTGGCTAGTCTAGCTAGCCAACCTGCCCAAGAGACTTCCTGTCTCTACCTTCCTCATGTTGAGATTGTAGATAGCCATCACACCTACCCAGCTTTTAGGTGGGTGTTGGGGATCTCAACTTTGGTCCTCAGACTTTTATAAGAAGTGCTTTCTTGACCCACTGAGCCACCCCCACCAGTCCCCAATAAATGTTTCCAATCCTAAAAGAAATGAGACTACCTATGAAGTTTTACATTTCTCATCTGTCTCATGGATATGTAGGGTGTGGGAAGGGTATCTACCCCTGGCTTTCATGGATGTTGTGTTGTATAATGTCACAGACACTGCCCTTTGTTCAGTCCAGTGAGCCCTTCATGCTTCTGTTATTTGTTTTCCTCTTATAGATGCTTTTTAGTTTAAAGACCAACTATAAATAACCACTGTGATGACTCCACAGCCAGCAGAAAGGTTATCCAAGGAGATACAATTTGGAGAAAAAGAAAGAATTTGGAATTGAGGCCCATTTGTTGGATAGAAAAAAGCAGTGGAAATAAATGGCTGAGTTGCCAGGAAAACGTCCTTTTCCATTATCAACCAGATGACCAACAGCTTGACTTGGGTTTGCTAGAGCACTCTAATTTAAAAAAAAGAATTGGCTTCATAATTAACTTAAAGGAAGGGAGAGAGAGAGAGAGAGAGAGAGAGAGAGAGAGTCATTTTGAGAACTTCAATGAAGTAAATCAACTATTTTGTATATGCTTATTTATTTATTACTTTTATTGACTAGTGGAAGCATAGAAAGTTGAATGGGTAATGCCCAACCACATGGGTGCCAATTAACAGAGAACAGCTCCTTCTGTGGTTTTTCTCTTTCCTATGAAAGGCAACTCCAACTCCAGATTCCAAATCCATGGATTCATCCTTGGTGCCTTTATCTTGTGCACCATAACTCCTTGTCTTAACTAGGGTTTCTATTTCTGTGGTAAAATATCATGACCAAAAGTAACTTGGGAAGATTTATTTGGCTTACATTTCTATATCACAGTCCATCATTGAGAAAAGTGAGGACAGAAACTCAAGGCAGGAACCTGGAGGCAGGAACTGAAGCAAAAGGTATGGAATAACACAGCTCACTGGCTTGCTCCTCGTAACTAGCTCAGTCTGCTTTCTTAGANCACTCAGGACCACCAGTCCAGGGATGGCACTGCCCACAGTGGCCTGGGCCCTTCCTCATCAATCCATCAATCAAGTAAATGCCTCACATGCTTGCCTCTAGGGAGATCTGGTGGGAGCATTTTCTCAACTAAGGTCCTCTTCTCCCAAACAACTCTAGCTTGTGTCAAGTTAACATAGAATGAGCCAGCATACTCCTTATCTGAAAAACATGTCAAGTCACTTCACTCTTGTTCTTTAAACTCTCTAGTAGAATCCTTCTCCTTTATAATAAAAGTCATTGTTTCCCACAGTTGAAAGCCCAGACCTATGATCTGTTTGATCTGTTTCATCTCCTACTAGTCTCTCACTATACTGTAGCCACTCTGCCTTTGGCTTGTTATTCAAACATTCCCGCCAGACTCCTACCTGAGGGCCTTTGCATCTCTACTAATTTCTACCTGTAATGGTTTCCTTCCAGAAGTCAAGCAGTTTCCATCCTTCACCTCTTTTATGCTTTAGTTCAAAGTCCCTGCCTCAATGAGACTTTTCCTACCATCTATTTCCAACCAAGACTTCCCAGTCCTTATCTTTGCTGCATTTTTCTCCATAGCCCTTCTCTCCATCTGGCATATGTATTTTACTTATTAAACATAGCTCTCAAGAGAATGCTAATTATCACAAAGGCAAGTTCTGTTTTGTTTCTGTAGCCCTAATGCCCACAGCACCTGAAACAGAGAAGACACAAATCAAACACTATATAACGAATGTGTCCTCAGAGGATAAAGTAGAATACAACATTCAGTGTGCATGGTGAATGGCAAATGTTCAACAGACATCCGTGTATGTCTTCATTCATGCTTTCTCACAACGATCACAATATCTTTTATAGTAATTTTTTGGAATCTCAGCTTGTTATGGGAACACATGCAGATTCAAAGGAATTCATCATAATTTATGGTGAATAAAGTGTCATTTATATAATTAAAGGCCATCCCAAATGTACTTGGATATGTTTAATAATAAAACAGTTGATGCTTACATGTGCATTTAAGACTTGTGTGCATGTTAGTAGAGACAAGCTAAAAGTTTACATTTACAGTTTTAATAGAATGCAAGGAGAAAACTATGGTAAGTCATCTCAGCACTAAAACAAAAAGTCCCTAGCTAGCTCAGATCTTAGCCTACATTTGACTAGCTGTGTTCCTTAGAGGTAGGAAATTTTAGGTTTCCATAGTTTTCTTTCTAGAACCTGGGGATATGATACTTTTCTTCTTGAGCTATTTAAGATATTTAAGATATATATATATATATATATATCTTAAATATAAGATATATATATATATATATATATCCCAGAGCTCAGCTAATAGACGTTAACATGCAAGTTAATCTCTACTAACCAAAAATCTAGTCCTGACTGTTTCTGCTTTAGCACTTATGGCCACTTAAGCAGCTCATGTGTGTGTGTGTGTGTGTGTGTGTGTGTGTGTGTTTTCCTCCCTCTGTAGTAAAAGTAGCTGCCACATGATGAGAGTTTATTTTGGACCAGATGCTAATTCTCTGTTGAATTGTGTAAGAGTCAGAGGAGGTGCATCTTGCTTTCAAACTGTAAACACAGAAACCAAGGGCCAGGATGTTAAATGAGCATATCATTAACAGCTGGCTGAGCCCAAGCCTTGACACTGGGTACTGACTCATCTCTAGTACACCAGGTAGTACTAAGTAAGGGAACCGGAATCATCTAGAAGACTTGCCTGGCTATTCTGAACATAGATTGGCACTTGGTCTCCTGGTTTATTTCCCTAGAGACTATAAGAACCTCTAAGTAGAAACTCTGGATGATGGGTCCTTGTCCTGATTGAACACTGGGTGTTACACAGGGTAGGAATGAAAGGTCTGAGTTTTGTTTTGTTTTGTTTTAGATTTTTTGAGACAAGGTTTCTCTGTGTAACAGACCTGCCTGTCCTGGAATGCGCTTTGTAGACTAGGCTGGCCTCAAACTCACAGAGATTCACCTGCCTCTGCCTCTGCCTCTGCCTCCCAAGTGCTGGGATTAAAGGAATGTGCCACCGCCACCCAGCTGAGGCCTGAGTTATTAATCAGAAGACAGGGATACTATTTACCTGCTGTGCACTGAAAACATGCCTCTGCAGGTCACACAAGAGCAATATGTGGGCATTGACACATCTGTCCAGTGTGAAAACCTTTCATAATTTGGTGTGCAGACCAAGCAAACATGAACCTCTGTCGCATCCTCTAGGCAAGCTTACTAGCTCCTACTAAGTCCAGACACTAAGTCTAAAAATATTGTGTAGACTATCACACCCTTGTGAACATAACTAACTGTTTAAATGCAAAAGAATCTATTTTAGTTCACTTTTTTGGACATATGGTTTATATAGTACATCAGCTATTATGAACAATAAGCACAAAACTAGTGATTACAAAGACAATTAGTTTCCAAAATGCTTTTCCCAACCTCTTCTTTTCATTCTCACAGTCAGGGTTCAAAGGTAGGTCTGATGGTCTTCCTTTCACACTTTAGTGTGCTAAGGCTCAGAGAGGCTCTGTGTTTTTCCTAAAATACACAGAACACTGGACATTTGTTGCTGGGTGCGTGTTTTGGGCCATGTGCTCACTCCCATTTTTAAAAATAATTGTCAAAGCGATCTTACAGCAGAGAGAAAATTGTGTTGCACATATTTCATATGCAAAATGTCATCATTGACCTTCCTAAGCTTGCACAATTGCCAAAAATTGAAGCCCAAACCAGTACCAACCCATCTTTCTGTGTTGTCCTGTATAGTGCAGTCTGGGGCTGGATAATCCTTCTTCTCATGTCTGGCTTCAGGGCAGTAGTTACCTGGAAGCCAGTTGGACTCCTTGGTTTCTTCCATCTTAGTTAGAATTGTCATTTGGAAAATTCTTGAATACCACTTTGTCTTTAGCCAATTTGAGTGGAATTTCTACTAGTGCTTTTTCTTAAAATAAATGCCCTAATTTCCCCTTGTTCTAATTCATCTATGCCATAATGACATCCATCTTCCTAAATACAATTATCATTATATCACTCCAGTTCAAGACAACGAATGGTCCTTGTTCCCAACTCTATGAACTGTAATTTTGCAATCTGCTCTTCTGCCTAACCATCTCAATGGAGAATCTACTTCTTCTGACACTCTTTTTATCAATAAGCCTCTCTTCTCAAAAAAGTCTCCTGTCGCTGTCCCAGGTACAATCACCTGTCTAGATGTAAGCCAAAGGCTCTAGTGACTGGTGTTGTTATTTATTTTTCAATTGTTTTGGCAATATAGGTTTCTTATCATTCCACAAAATCAAGGCAAAAAATCCTACAGTAATGATATAAAAATAACTATTTGTCACAAGGAAGGATAGCTTAATACATCACCACAAAATAAAAGTTAAATACAGGATAACAATAAGTTATGTGCCTGTGTGTATTCTGTCACACATATTCAAAAGTTAAAACACACTTCATTTTCTCTCCATTTTTAGATGGTTTGATGAATATTTCATTAGGGATCAGCATCTGCCAGAACATAAGGACTTGGTCTCTAACTCCCCTGTCCCACTTAGACTTGGGATCCAGAGCATACTGGATCTATCCTGTATTGTTTCTTCCTCTGTCATCTCTTTTTAGCTGAATGAGCTACTTCAGAGCAGAGGCTGCATCTTGTCCTTCCTCTGCATTCCCTACAGACCGTAACGAGGCCAGAGCTACTCACAGGACAAAGGGCAGTCTAAGCAAGTTCTTATATAATCAAGACAACCTGAAATATTGCAGGAATGCATTTTGGGGGACAATTACCTCTTGGGTAAAATAAGAGTAGCCCAATTTATTCAATCCTAGCTATGTGGAATGCAGTCCTCCAGCCTGACCCTTTAGTGACCCTCCAGCTTCACAGAGTACAGAGCACGGGACCCGTTGATCACTTGGAACCTCTCTCACTTATCTTTCTGGCAAATCATGCCAGTCACCGTTCCCACCATCTCTTAGGGAGGCAGGCGAGATTGTCTTAAATGAGGCACATCAAAGCAAGACATAGCTCTAATGTTGGTAATCAACTTGTATTCTCTGATGGAACAAGCAGGTCTACTTCCCAGAGAGTCTCCAGTCTGTGTCTCTACATAGTGAGAAAGGCATTCAGCAGAAGAATAACATGCCACATGGAGTTCCTAGGAGTGTGTGGGAGCCCATAGGTGAGCTCAGCCAACTAAACATTTAATAACACCACCTTTGAAAAGTTGTTGCCTTCGACAGCAGTTAGTACTTCCCCCTCACCTAAGACTTCATGTCGGGGTCATGATGCCTGGAGATACTCACCATTTCTTTCTTCTTTGCCCTCTGATACTGTGTGTTTGGTCAATGGGTGGTTATTCCAGTTCATGCCCTGTATTCCAGCACTTTTGCTCCCTCCTTTAAAAATTTAGAATTGTATTAACGTGTGTTAATTGTACTGAACAGGGGGTTTCATTGTGGCATTGCCATACTATATACAATGTATTTTGATCGTGTAGGTCCCCCATTGCCCTCTCTTGCTGCCCTTCCTACTTCTGAAGTTCCAGTTCCTGCTTACAACTAGTTTCTCTTCCACTTCCACATCTTCTATTTTATTTCTGTGAACCAATGATCTTAATGAGGGTTATTCACAGAAAGGGGTTGTTCACTTGGAGCATGGACATCTCACCACTGGCTACAATACTGAAGAAAATGTCTCTCCCTCCTCCAGCAAACCCTGACTACTCATAGACCTCAGGCAGGCCTTATATGTGCTTTCCCACTCCAGGATGTGATGTCCTAAACATGTGCCAGTTCAGTGCAGGTAATCACAGCTGTTGTGAGCTCCAGGGTGCAGCGGCCATGGCTTCCATTTCTTCTTGTTTTTACATGCCTTCCATGCCATTCCCAGAGTTCCCTGAGCCTTGGGCGGAGCGTGTGTGGTATAGATGTATCCTTTCAGGCTGAAGACTATGTGCTCACTTATTCTCAGCACTTTGATCAGTTATGAATGTCTTCATTAACCATTGCCTACTGCAAAAACACTTCTCTGTCCAGCCTCCTCATGAATGACATCAAATATCTCAAGTCTTCACCTATTGTTTATATTTCCTTTTAGCTATGACATGCTTGCTTGCGACTTCATGCACTCAGCTTCTGCTCTTTAGCTGGGCCTGCAGGATAAATGAGAAGAGCATATATATAAGCTAAGCACATAGCAAAGATTATCTGATCTAACCTTCATAATGACCCAGTGAACTGGGTTTACCAACCCCATGTAACACATAAGTAAACTGGAACCTTCAGCAAAGCCAAGTATTTGCCTTATGAAGCTCCTATGATAAGACAGAGGTGGACTTCATGCCCTGATCTGTGGGACTCTGGATATCTACTCTTTCTCTAGACCTTGATGGTGTATTACATAGCTAGTTATTTTCCAGATACACAGAAGATGTTGGTTTGGAAAAGGAATGAGCCTCAAATCTCCTTCTCTTAGCTGTCCACAAATGCCAAATCCAGGGAGATCAACGGACCTGCCGGTGAAAAGGCTCCAGGAGGAACAATTGTCTTCAAAATTTTTCCAGGCAGAAACTGGTTTAGATTCACTGCACATTGACAACACAGATGGCAACAAGACTTTAGTTATACTTGAGTGAGGCCAAGTCTGGGCTAGATTTTACTTGGTTAACACCATAAGAGAGTAGTTGTGCAGTGGAAAGGAGGTCACCAGTAAAAGTTTACAGCCCAGTGCTTGGCCCGCAGCTGGAACCTCACACACACTCCCTTAACCTCTGCCATTCAGAGCCTGTCACTCACCCAGAACTCACACTGTGAGTACCTCTATCCCTACAAAATCAGCTCCCCGGTTGACTGAGAAGGGTGATGTCTAAGAGATGGGAAGAGCTAGCATCTGTGGGGCAGTTGTAAGAGGGATCAGAAAGTGGCATGAATCTTCCACTCTAAGCCACTTTGGCACCACACTGCAGCCCGAGAGCTTACAGAAAAACACAGGCAGCTCTAGTGGAAATGGTTTGTTACAGTTGCCCTCTATAAAGCATTTGTTTCCACAGCAGAGTGCAGTGGGAAGCTGGGGAGCTGAGAAGAAACAGGTCAACCTGGGATTTACAGTTCCATGTTTCTTACTTATGTCTTTCAGTCAGAGGCCAAACAGATTCATGTTTTCCTCTCACACAAACTGCCTTTGTTCCCTTTCTCTGAGAACCTGAACCTGTCAGGCTCTCTACTGTCTGAAATATCTGACTATTCCCCATGAAACCTCATGAAGGAGAGCACTGCTCCTACAGACAAATTCCCAAAGACAAGGGATGTAAGGAATTAAAGGGGGCGGGAGGGTACTTAAGAACTTGACTGCAAGCATGGCTTCAAGGGGAGAGCTGAAGTAGGCAGCTATTGTGTCTTATTTTAACACTGTTGTCCTGTAGCTTCTGCGAGGAAGTACCCGTTGGCCAGGTAGCAGGGAATCTGACTCTGCTATGCCTCCGAAAGAATGGCATCTTTCAAAGTGAGATGCACAAGGTCCAGGAAGGAGACACAACATATTAATGAGAGAAAGATGGGCACCGATGGGAGAGGAGGAAGAGCCATCAAGAGTGTCATAAGGGCAGAGACTGGAATGTGGTACTTGATGACAAGTCATGACTCAGTTTTCCCACAGCTATAGACCTTGGACAAATAATGCAGCTCTCTGACCCTTGGCCTCACAGTCCCGCTTTATAAAACCAAACAGAATAATACCAATGGGAGAACATTTATGTGAGTTACTGTACACCTAGTTTTAAATCCCACAAAAATTCAACAGCCCAAACATATTAATGTATTTGTTCTATGAAAACTTGGATTCCAAACACAAAGCTCACAGTACCAAGGACCTATTACATTAGGAAAAGAGTTGCTTTGCCTCAGAAGCTTCTGGTTAGAAAAATATTGAGGGGAGCAGGTGGTACCATCTAGCTAACAGGCATTTTGGGAGATAACACTCAGATTTTGTCCTTTCAATTGATTTCTTCCTATTCTGACTGGGGAGCATGCAGCAAACAAAATATTTTTATCCAAATAAGGGGCAGATTATGTTTCATGATCTCTGAAGCTGGTTTCCTGTGGAATCTTGTTTTGTGCTCCCTCACATTTGACAGTCACAAATGTTTTTGTTTTTTCTTTCCCTCTAGAATAACAGGGTATTTTATTGGCACGCAAAGAAGCAATCTTTTGACATGAAGGTAACACACTTTTACTCTTAAGAGTGCTAGTTACCAGGAATGTAAAATCCTAATCAAAGAACATCTTTTACACTCCTAGGAAATCGAGAAAATCTTCCAAATCCTTCCATTTCTCCCAAAAGAAAAGACCATTTTCTTTTCTGAGCTTCAAAGAGTATAAGGAGTGGGTTAGGTGGGACCAGATCTGTCCACCCGACTTGACATGAGTACACATGGCTGAATGAAGGTGTGTAGATGGCAAATAGCCTCAGGCTCTTTGTCTTAGGGTTTCTATTGCTGTAAAGAGACACCATGGTCACAGCAACTCTTATAAAGGAGAACATTTAATTGGGATTGGCTTACAGTTCAGAAGTTTAGTCCATTATCATCACGATGGGAAACATGGCAGATATGTGCTGGAGGAGGAGTCAAGAGTTCTATATCTGGATTGGCAGGCAGCAGGAAAGAGAGAGTGACACTGGGCCTGGCTTGAGCATCTGAAACCTCAAAGACTACTCCCAGTCACACACTTCTTCCAACAAGGCCACATCTATGCCAATAAGGCCATACCTCCAATATTGCCACTCCCTATGAGTGTTTGTGGGACATTTTCATTCAAACCACCACATTCCCTTCCCTGGCCTAGGTTTGTAGTCACATCATAAAACGAAAATGCGTTCAGTCCAACTTCAAAAGTCTCCATAATTTATAACAGTCCCAAACTTGTTTCAAAGTCCAAAGTCTCTTCTGAGACTCAACTGTAATCAACTCTAAAGAATCAAAATCAAAAAGCAGATCATATATTTCCAACATATAATGGCACAAGATATACATTACCATTCCAAAGGGAGCATAGTGAGGAAATACTGGACCAAACCAAGACTGAAAACCAGCTGGACAAACTCCAAACTCTCCATATCCACGTCTAATGTCAAAGCACTCTTCAGATCTCCAACTCCTTTCATTTTTGTTGACTGCAAAATGCTTCTCTTTCTTGNGTTGATTCCATCCATGTTAGCAGCTTTCCTCAGCAGGCATCCCATGACTGTGGCATTTCTAGCATCTTGGGTTTCCAAGGCAATCCAGATTTCATATTCACAGCTTCACACAAAGGCTCCTCTGGGCCTCCATGAAGGGATACCCCTGTCACACACCTGGCCTTGGTGGTTTTCCTTAGTTGCAGAGGGAGATTCCATAGCCCCTTTATTTTATCCTTGACTCTAAAGCCAGAATCATGTGGCAAAGCTGCTAAGCTCTGCTGCTTGCTGGGGCTGGAATAAGCCCCCCCTTGTTCAATCACATCTTCACCAGCTTTCTGTTTCCTATGGTTTATCACCTAAGCTTGGCTGTGCTAGAACTTGCTCTGAAGATAAGATTGGCCTTGAACTCAGAAATCNACCTGCCTCTGCCTTCCTAGTACTGGGATTAAAGGTATGCACCACCATGACTGGCCCTAAACTTTTCTTTAATTCCTTTTCACAGGTCGAAAGCTTAACTGGGTGGGATCTTGCCCTGAGGTTATCACTCTCTTTATTCCATTTAACACCAGGCTTTTCTTTAATCTGTTTACCTCCTTGAAGACAGGATTTAGCTCCATTCCATTTTCTGGCACCCTTTTCTCCTCAAACTATACATTTTGTATTTTTCCTTGCTCACCTTGCTCTGCATAAGAGTAATCACTAATAACTACACAACAGAGTCTATAATAGGCTGTTTTGAGATTTCCTCTGCAAAGCAATTAATCCAAAACTCTTCAATTCAGCCTCAGGTAGAAATTTTGGACATGGGCAAAAGGCAGCTGCATTCTTCAGCAAACTATCACAAGAACAGTCTCTAGCTCGCATATAAAGATTCTTCTCCTCTGAAACCTCTTAAGCCAGTCCCCACAGTTCAAATCATCCTCACCACCACTGTGCTCCATGCTTCCACTAGTATGGCCCATTAAGCCCACTTAAAGTGTTCAACTGTTTTTCTAATCCAAAAATCCCAAAATCCACATTTCTCCAAACAAAAGCATGGTCTGTATTATCACAACAATGCCCCAGTACCTGGTACCAACTTTTGTCTTAGTTAGGGTTCTAGTTCTTTTAATTAATTAAATGGCCCCCCTTGCCAATTTGTGGTAAAAATCAAATAAATGAGAAAAATAACAACAAGAACATGAAAGAAAGAAAGAAAGAAAGAAAGAAAGAAAGAAAGAAAGAAAGAAAGAAAGAAAGAAAGAAAGAAAGAAAGGAGGGAAGGGAGGAAGGAATGAAGGAAGGAAGAAAGGAGACCATTGAAACAGAGGAGAAGAATAAGGGATGGCCTACATTTGGGGTGGTAAATGCATGAAGCACAGTCTCATAAAATGACTAAGTAACAGGAGGAATGAGTAGACCAACATAGACCAGGGAGTGATGGAACCACCAAAGGGAGTATTCATGGGTGTACAAATCAGTCTGCAGAGGACATAGAATCAATTTGGCTCCCTTGTGAGAATCCAGAACTGTCAAGGAGCTGAGCATGTATGGAGTATCTGATGGCATGATCAAGGGTTCAAGGATGGACTTTGCTTTGGGGGACAAAATCCTATAGGAATAAGACACAAATAACAAGCCAATAAAAATTCTAAATAAGGCCTGGAGAGATGGCTCAGTGGTTGAGAGTACTTAGTGCTCTTCCAGGTAATCTGAGTTCCGTTCCCAGAACCTAAGTCATGTGGCTTTCAAGCACTTGTAACTTCATTTCCAAGGCAATCTGACGCCATATTCTCACCTCCAAAGGCAGCCAAGCACACAACCACACACATATAAATACACATAAAGAAAAATAAATCTTTAAAATTTCTAAACAAACCTATAAAATCCTAAACTGCGTGAAGTTCTTCACAAATAGATGGTAGAGCTTAGGGAGTGGGGCATACTTGTCCCAACAGAAGCCAGAGCAGCAAAACTTGCCCAGTGTGATTAATACTGATTTCATATCACTTTAACAAACTCTTGAATACTTTGATTTTTCACAATTATCAAAGCAGTTTTGTTTTTCACACATAACACTTTCATTGTAGGGGAATAAAATGTTAGAGGATGTTTGCCACTGTTTGTTCAATTCATTGGTTTTCTTTGTCTCTTCCATTTGAATTTTATTGGGATAGTCTACCCCAGATCATTATTCCTCCACAGTTGCTGACCACTGCTCACCTCAGAACTCCATATCTTTATTTCTTGTGCCTAAGAATGGCACTATTAGTTGGTGTGGCCTTGTTGGAGGAAGTGTGTCACTGTGGGGGTGGGATTTGAGGTCTTTTTCTCAAGCTTCACTCAGTGTGACACTCAGTTGACTTCCTGTTGCCTACAAAATGTAGCACTCTCAGCTCTAGCACCATGTCTGCCTGCAAGCCACCATGTTCCCAGTCATGATAATAATAGAGTTAACCTCTAAAACTGTAAGTGAGCCACCCCAATTAAATGTTTTCTTTAGAAGAGTTGTTGTGATCAACTTGTCTATTCGCAGTAATAAAAAAATTGTAAGACATATATTCACACATGAGACCTACATGCATGTATATACACTAACACATACTTGCACTAACAGAGAGGTAAGGCCAACATCCACTTATGAAATGGAATGAATCTTAGTCTTCTCACTTTGGGGTTTTCAAAAGTATCTCTTAGAAAAATTCACATTAAAAGCTCCTCTGTCAAAGCAAAGATTATTTGGGAATGCAATGAGCAAAAACAATAAAACTAAGAGTTCAGACTCAGAAATAAAAAAGTACATACATCGCTAATGTTAGGATGGGCAAGTGGAAAGTTAGGAAGAAGACACAGTTCAAGAGGCTACCCATGATGACACATCTGGAGAGGCAAAGTCCTGCGATGGGAGACCAAGGCTAGCCAAAAAATGCTGAATGATGAGACTGTGTTGGAAAGAGTAGAAGCCATAGGATTAAGACAGTAGGGTTCCCTACAACAACTTTTGCTGTGGTCAGTACTATTGCAGTGTATAGTGTACCTTAGGCTTTTCTTGGAACTCGGCCTTCAGCAGAAAACACTAAGTACACACTTACTAAAATGATGATTGTTTTTTGAAGCAGATGGAGGCACAGGAAGTGGCTGAGAATTCCATGTTAAATTTCTCCATAACCATCTCACTTTTGTGTTCTCCTCAGGTTAGCCATCAAGAGAGATGAGTAGAAACATGTCCCATTTAGGAAATGTGTGGAGGTTAAACAGCCCACCACCATCTGTCCCTGATTAGGAGTAATAGGTGGGGTAGAGCAAGCATGAAAGCTTTTTCCCTAGGATGGGTGATGAATTCACTCATTTGACATGGCTGAGAGCGGATCTCCTGCCTGGGTGTGATTGTCCTTACTCAAGGTCCTTTCATGCTTATAGAAGGAATGTACCATTCCAGAGATAACAATGAACCAGGGAGAAATTGGAAGTCTTCTGAAGGATAAAGACATTTAAAAGACACTGTTTGGATTGATGGACAAAGGAGACATTCTACCTTGTACACTGCCAGATATCTGAAAGCAGGGCACACCTCAGAAAAGAAGCAGGTTGGTGCCTCAGAACAAGAGTCCATGAACACTCAGCCTTTCATTCTTTGTGGCTCACCAGTGCCTACCAGTCAAGTCATAGATCAAGTACGAATGGCTGCAAGGAGCCTTTCTGGTTCTATGCAGCTAAATAACATTTCTCTCTTATCTCAATTCTTGTTGGTTTTGCTGTTTCTATGATCCATGTGGCATTTTTGTTAACCCCTGGTGGTGTTTCAGAGCTGAGATCTGAAGCTGACTGTCTTGGGTTTGTAATCTAAGTTCTATGTTACAATTTCTTTATCTGTAAAATGGCATAAAACCAGAAGCTGTCTTACAAGGTTATTATGAAAACAAAGGGAAGGGGCCTTTGTGAAGTGCCAAGGGTGTTTCAGGAGCAGTCAAGGTGCCATGGTTGACATGACTAAACAGGTAGTCTAAATGGTGCATCTCAGCTACCTCCCGTTAACAGGTGGTCTACATAGTACATCTCAGCTACCTCTCATTAACAGTCTAAATGGTACATCTCAGCTACCTCTCATAGAAGTATGGCCTATACATCAGAATCTCTGCTCAGTTTGTCTGTTTGATGAACACAAATCCAGTGTAGCACATAGGACACAACAATATAAATACATAATGAGCATAATATTCTTCAGGTTAGTAAATGTTTGGGCTTAAGGGTAGAGGCTTGGGCATCAGACAATGGAGAGGTGAGTCAGGTTAGACCAGCTAGCAGAATCATTCTCTAGAGTGTCCACTGCCAAAGTAAACAGATTTCTATTAACAGAGCCAAATGGATTGGCCAGATTTGGACAAATGACATTATCATAAAGGCATAAGCCATTGTAAGAGTAGCAGTGAGAGGGCCTAGAAAGAGAGACTCACTGTAAGGCAGAACAGTTCTTTAAATGATCTATTCAAAGTTCTGGGGGAAGGAAAATTATTCTTTGTTGAGGATGTGGCCACTGGTTAGTTTCCCATGCTCCAGGGGATGACTCCACACCATGCACTTATAGGTAGCTCTGGCTTGACTTAGAGGTGGATAAACTATAGAAATACAGATAAATGGGTTGAATTAGACTATAGATAGATAGATAGATAGATAGATAGATAGATAGATAGATAGATAGATAGAATTGTACTGTAGATAGATAGATAGATAGATAGATAGATAGATAGATAGATAGATAGATAGATAGATAGAATTAGACTATAGATTAGATAGATAGATAGATAGATAAGTAGATAGATAGATAGAATTAGACTATAGATTAGATAGATAGATAGATAGATAGATAGATAGATAGATAGATAGATAGACAGACAGATAGATAGAGATAGACAGACAGACAGATAGATACACAGATAGATAAAGACATGAAGCTGGAAAAGAGTATGTTGGTTTTGAGGAGGATATGGGGGGAATTAGATTGGGAGTAGGAATAAATATAATCATATTTCATTATACACATGCAGGAAATTCTCAATAGTAAAGAAAATTTTTCAAAAGAAAACTTAAAAAATATTCTATTCAAGGCCCACACAATAATATGGATATAGTTTGTAAGGCCAAGGGTCTAGGAATGTGAGCACATAGGCAGAGTCTTATGTTCAGAGGGATGTAGATGAACATCCCATCTCCACATATGGCTGGTTATTTGGATCTCCTATACGTGGGGTACTCATGCCTGAAGTTCCAGATGGATTGAAAAACTATCAATAGACGTCAGTCAAATGTTGGAACCATAGCTTACACTCAACAATTTACATCATTCTTATGGATGTAGTTGATAGTCTAGTGCATAGCCCCTGAGCAGACTGTTCTGAGTCCTAGAGATAATGGATGTCTTAGTTACTTTTCTATTGCTGTAAAGAGACACCATGACCAAGGCAACTTATACAAGAACTTTCTTAATTGGAGGCTTGCTTACTATTTCAGAGAGTCAGTCCATAACCATCAAGGCAGAGAGCATGGCAGTATAGCAGGCAGGCATGTCACTGAGGTAACAGTTGAACATTATATCTTACCTGTGCATTAGAGACAGAGAAACAGAGAAACTGGGCCTGGCATGGACTTATGAAATCTCAAATGCCACCCCCAGTGACACGCTCCCTCCAACAAGTGCCTTCTAATCCTTCCTAAAATAGTTAAACAAACTAGGGACCAAGCATTCAAATACATGAGCCTATGGAGGCCATGATTATTTAAATCACCACAATGGGTTTGACATAACTTGAGGTGCTGGTGGANCATATGAGCATGAACTCAAGGATGGCCACCAGCAAGAACGGAGAAGGCAAAAGCCAGGGCTTCAGCTCAGCTCTTCATCTTGAACATTTTTGCATGCAAATTGACCATTTAAATATTCTTTGATCCGTTTCCAAAAAGGCACCTCAGCTTCATTACTGGAATCACCCAGAAAGCATAATCCCACGGCGCCTCCTTTGAAGGTAGGTGAGGCCAGGGGCTAGGACAAGGAGATGGCCGAGAAAGTCAGGCCAGTTAAGAAGCAGAGATATTTAGGGGACTGAGAGGTGCTTGAGTTGAAGTGATACCATTCCATAACAGCTTGCTGAAAAATGAGAAAATCACTCAATACACTTTGCCAAACAGCTGCTTTGATTGATTTTTTTTAAGCCTCAAACAACCAAGTTGTGCAGTTGTCAAAGTTGTAGCCGAAGCCACAGACAATGTTGTTTTAACAAATACTGGATGGTTTTGCCAGAGTGGCAATTAAGAATCTCAAGGGGAAAGAGGTGAAAATAAAAATGAGTAAATTTTCTGAAGCTGCTCCCTCTACATGGGAGGTGCTACGTGTTCTTTAAGATTTACATAGAATTAAATTCATAGTTACAAGTAAGGAAGGACTCCAAAGAGCACAGGAGAGTTACATACAGGCCCTGGGGACTGGGGAAATTATTA
>LZPO01117765.1:29834-44610 GCA_001675575.1 Neotoma lepida
AAAAAAAGGCCATGTGTGTTGGTGTATACTCTTAGTCTAAGCACTGAGGAAGCAGAGGCAAGCAGGTTTCTGGTGACCTCTGGTCAGCCAACGTCACCTAACATCTTGACTTCCAAGCCAGTGAAAGACTGTCTCAAAAGTAAGATGGATGGTGCCTGAAGAACAACTTCCAAAGTTGTCTTCTGACCTCCAAATACTCATCACTCACACACACACACACACACACACACACAAGAATTAAAAATCCGTTGTTTTTCTTTTCTTCCCCAGTAACCAGACTACACACAATTGTGAATAGAATAATCAGGACTAGCTACTTAATAACACCATGCCTTTATCTCAGGCTTTAATTGTTGAACGGCTTCTGAACCTTTCCTTTCTCCAACACTTACAGTCATGATAGGAATTATCCAGAAACAAAAGGACAATTTGTGCCTGTCTCCTGGCTTGGTTAACTCTTCGAAATGTCTTCACCTGCAGACTTAAAAGAAAAATAAAAGTGCTCATTTTGAACTGGTTGCCAAGAACTGAAGTGCAAAGGAACGCAAAGAAGAGAGAGTGAGGCTCCAGGGGCAGGATGGACAACAGAGAGGCGTAGAATAGCTCCAAACTGCCTTCTCACTCATCTTTCAGCCCGGAGGCCCTCTCTTGCCCTAACTGCTCATGGCTGCATCTCCAAGGGACAATTTAAAAATACATAATTTTTCTTTTTTATCAAAGCCATTNGTGTTCACATGTTAAGAATCAAATTCTACTAAAAGGTCTATAATGAAAAATTGCGTTCCCTTGGCCCACCCTGCAGCCTGGCCCCAGGCAACAACTTTAAACACTATAGTTGTTTCTCAGGGTATCTTGTTTCCACATCTCTAATAATATAGCCTTGCGTGCTTTTCTTGACTTATCTTTTGAAGATACTGTTTATTAATTTCTTGGTGTTTTAGCAGACAGCTTACCTCCCTTTTACTGCTCCACCTCTCCTTCTATCTTCCCAATATAGATAGTGTTTCATTTCCTCATTTTAGGATGACAGGTCACCCCAAAAGGAGTAGCTTTGAAAAAAATGACTTATTCCATGGGAGCCTCCAGATTGTGGGATGGTTCTTCTGTTGCTCTAATGTGGCCTTCCTTGTTTAACCTTGCTGAGGTGATAGGCAGGTGGTAGCTGGCTGTCATCTGGGAGTTCTGGTCAGAGCTCTGTCATTCTCCACATTTTAAACCTGGGCTTGTTCAGAGGACAGCAGCCCTAATGCAACAGGTGAACTCTAGTCCTGAAAGGTTCAGGCACCATTTCTACCACATGAGAGTCATCAAAGCAACTGACAAGGCAAACCTAGATTCCAGAGAAGCAGAAAGGGAAATTCATGGCAAAATCTCATTGCAAATGGCAGGCATGATGAAGAAACGGTTGCAGGCATCTTTAGAAATAATTTAGCACTATTCTAATTTAGCTTAATCAATAGTCGGTGTTATTTAAATATTGTGCACTGCAGAGCCAAGTTCAATAGTTATAGCTCTATTTTTGCACAATGATTTTATCTTCTTGGGCTAAGACTACAATTGGGCCTCTGAATCCATAGGTTCTGCACCATAGGGTGGGGAACAGGGGTTTCACCCAAACAAGGATCAAAAGATATTTGAAAAAAACTGCATCTGTACTAAACATTACAGATTTTTATTTCATGTTATGAATTTCTAAACAATACAGCACAGCAACTATTTACATAGCATTTACATTACATTAGGTATTTTTAGTTGTCCAAAGATAATTTCAAATACATGGAGAATGTACGTAAGTCATATGCAAATGCTGTGTAATTTTATATAAGAGACTTAAGCATTCACTAATCTGGGTATACACTGAGTATCCTGAAACCAATCTCTAAGTGTACTGGTTATGTGTCTTTTTAATGTGTCAAAACACGAGACAAAAGAATCTTAAGGAAGGAAGGATTTACCTGGGTTCACAACTCAAGGACAGAATCTAATCAGGGTGGAGAAGTGATGGTGGCAGGACCTTAGGCAGCTGGCCACATGGTATCCCCAGTTAAGAGAGCAAGGAATGTTGTTGCCCAGCTTGATTTTTTTCTTTTTACTTAGTCTAAGGACCTAGCCTATGGGATGGTGTCACCTACAATTGAGGCAGGTGTTCCCACTTCACTTAACCTCATCTAGATAACCACCCACAAGCATGCCCAAAACTGTCTCCTAGGTGATTGCAGAGCCTGTCGAGATAACAGCCAATACTAACCATCACACCAAGGATGCCTAAAGAAAACCACACTTTGTTTAATTTTATCATAGTACCATAATATCAATAGTTCACTTTACAAACATCAAAATGTACCATATATCAGACCACTAAGAAAACTATCCAGTTCTCTGTCCTCCATTGTCTCCACATGTTTGTTCCCACCCCACCCCCCTCCCAGCCACCCCCTGGTATATTCTGAACTGGCTGCTCTCTAAGTCTGTAAATAAAGGACAGAAGAACAAACATTTCAAAGCTTTTTCTTTTTGATGCTTCTTTAGGATCCAAAACAAAAACCTGAGAACATGAGGTACTCCAAGGATGAAGGAGTGGTTCTACACCAATGTCTTCATTACACTGACGAGGGGAGGGGTCAGCTTAAGTGAGGTGGGTATGACAGTGAGTTCGCCAACGAGTTCCAAGGTTTAATAAACCATGTACAACATGGTGAAAATAGTGGAAGGGACCAGGTAGTGGGAACATAATAACTAGATTTCCATGATTCTTGCAAAAAGTGGAGCTAAAGAGCAAAGGGCTTTTGTAGTCTTGTAGAACGCAAGAAGACAGTGTTGGAATTAATGCTGTCATTTTTAACAAGGATCAAAGTGAAAAGCAAACCTTGTAACCCACATTTTTTATCTGACTTTTTTTTTAAGGGGAACATTTTCAACTCTGAAAAGAGAAAACAAAACATGGATGTGAAGATGGAAAGACTGTATTATTCTTGGCTGCACTATTTACAAATTTCAGATATTAAAGCCTCCTTTGTGGATTTGGGGGAATTAAGACAACATAGGTCAGGTGCTTAGACAGTATTTATATATTGAAAATTTTAACAAACAGTTTCTCTTGTTCTAGTTATTATTTAGAACTCATTTCATGTATCATTAACACGCTACCAGAAATCTTAGGTTTATGATAGAAAAACAAAGAAATAAACAATGCCCCTTCATTAGAAAGCAGAAGACTGAAAATTGATATAAAGCTCTTGAAATCTTTTGGGAATTTCATTCTCTGGAACCATCAATAAAATTAAAATTTTATTAGTTCTAAGACAAAGAGAGAAAAAAATGAAAATAATAATAATTTCACCAAATACAATTTATGTTACTCTTCCCTAAAAAGAAGGTGGCTGAGGTGGTATATTGAGGGAAACTCTATCTTTAGTGTATCAGATCACATAGCAATGGCAAGATGTCTCTCTAAAATTATNAAGAGAGAGTAGAAATGAAGACAATCTAACAAGACAGATTTGGAACAGAAAGAACCTGTATTACTGTACATTTGCTGAGGCATGTCACAGGAAGCATGTCACAGGAGGTGTGTCACATGCCAAACTTTTCATTCCTGTCATTCAAAAGTTCTTTACTGAACAACCACTACATGCCAAGTGTTGTGCTAATAATTGGGGTACAGCAAAGGAATTTTTGGTTTTTTTTACTATTTATTAAAGAATTAGGTGAAATCAATGAAACTTCACTCACATCCTCTTAAAAAAAATCCAGATCATCAATGATCCAGATTCAAAATGATGTCAATCCATTATAATTAAAGAAAAACTCTCCCTTGGTTGTGTTATTCTTGAGGACTTGCTTGATGTCTCTGAGTCCCAGTTTTTTGATAAAGTAGAGTCTGATACCTGTTGTTTGACTTATTATGAGCTTTAAAGGCAATATGTAAAGAACATAGCATAGTATTTGGAATATGTTAGATGCTTAAAAGATAAAATCATTTACTACTCTGTGAAAGATCTCTTCATGGGGTGGTTATCCATTCATACATGTAAGGACATTTAGAATGTGCTAGTTGAGTATATTAGTCAGGATTCTCTACAGTAACTGAACTTAGAGAATGAATCTCTCTTTCTATATATATGTATGTATGTATATAAATAATATATATACCACATATATAATATAAATATATAATATAATATATATCATATGACATATAATATATATGATAATAAATCCTATATATATGATTTATTGGAATGACTTCCAGGCTAACCCAACAATAACTGGCTGTGAACTCAAAGTCCAAGAATCCAGTAGTTGCTCAGTCCACAAGGCTGGATGTCTCAGCTGGTCTTCTGTATGTGCTGGAATCCCAAAGAAGTAGGCTCCCATGCCAGTGAAGCAACGGATGTGCCAGCAAGGTGAGGGCAAAAGCTTCCTTCTTCTATGTCCTTACATAGACTTCCAACAGGAGGTGTGGCCCAGATTAAAGATGTGTATTCCTATCTTAAGATCTGGATCAAAGATGTGAGTCTTTCTACCTCAAAGGTCCAGACTAGAAGTGGATTCACCCACTTCAAAACAAGCAGAAAAAAAATCTCTCACAAGTATGCACTCTACTTCTGGATTGTAGCTCTTTCCAGATGTAGTCAAGCTGACAACTAAGAATAGTAATTACAGTGGTCAAGGGAAGTAAGGTGATCAATCCAAGGTCAAATAATGAGCCATTCCAACAGTCTTTTTCTCCATTTCTGGTTTTAAAAATATATTCTATCTTCTCATAACCAAGATTTTGTTTCTATACTATTGTTACATAGACACAGAAAGANAAAGAAGCCTAGGACAAGATAATGCTGTTGGGGGTTTTTACTCTTTTGTGGGGCCCACCACCCAGCTCCCAAATAAATCACACACAGAGGCTTATTCTTACTTACGAATGCTCGGCCTTAGCTTAGCTTAGTTTCTAGCCAGCTTTCCTTAACTCATCCTGTCTACCTTTGCCTCTGGGCTTTTCCTGGTCTCTTACTTCTGTAAATCTTACTCTTACTCTGTGGCTTGCTGGTTGTGTAGCCTGGTGGCTGGCCCCTGGAGTCCTCCTCTTCTCTGGCTCCTAGCTCTCCTTTCTCTCCAGTTTTCTCCTTCTATATATACTCTCTGCCTGCCAGCCCCACCTATGCTTTCTCCTGCCTTGCTATTGGCCAGTTCTTTATTAGACCATCAGGTGTTTTACACAGGCACAGTAACACAACTTCACAGAGTTAAACAAATGCAACATAAACCAAAGTAACACACCTTAAAATAATATTCTACAGCTCCCCCAGACATATTCACAGGAACCTATTGCCACCAACTCAGCTATCCCCCAATTTTCTGTCACTTCCCAAAAATGCCATCCAATTCTGAATAGCATTTGGAGTGGATTGAGCCATCAAGTAGGTCATAACCCTCATTTTTAATTGATTAGATTTAATCATCTCTCAGTAGTTGAATCTATCAGCTTGGAAACAAGCTTTCAACACATGAACATTTGTGGGACACTCTTTCTACCTCAGCCATAACAGGTATCCATTGCTGAGGTACCAGAGAGAGTTAGGTAGAACTGTGAACAAATGCCTTCTATAGCCAGGAAGAAAATGGATCCTCTGACCTTCAGCCACAAGGAACTATATTCATCCAATCACCTGAATGACCCAGGAACCAGATTCCCCCCAGAACCTCCAGATAAAAACCAATGCACACACAGGTGGCACACAAAGTATGCCTTGGCTTTCAAAAGGAGGACGTGGAAATGAGAGGGAAAAGCAAAGGGAATAGTGGAGGAACTGGGAATGATTTGACCAAAACACATTATATATGCATATATGAAGTTCTCAAACATAAAAAAAATGAAGAAAGAAAAAAAATCAAGCTGGTCTTCAACTAGAGTCATCCAGGTCAGGCCCTAAGAGGAGAATTTGGTGTGACTCACCTGCATTTCTAATGTCTAGGGTCATGTGGTAATAAAGGTTGTTGCTTTAAGTGGTTGTCTGTACTAATTTATATGTTGCAATTTAATTGCAAATTAGTGCTAGGGAAATAGGAATTTAAAACTCTCAGGCACTGTTGCATGTTCAGAGTGCTTAAGAGACAAAGTCATTGTGTATGGAATCTGCTGAGTCAAGTATAGAGAAGTCAAGGCGCAGACTCCAGTAAAGATGGTGGGTTACCAGCACTGAGCCATGCTTGTGCTTTGGCTGTAACTGGAACACTGTATTCTTAGTGTATCAAGTTGCCCTTCAAAAGATTGTTATTTTATAACAATATTTGGACTCTATTTTGCAGCCCTTGAAAGCATCAGGTATTGTAATTCTTTTTAATTTTCTCTACTTTCATGACTAAGTGCACAGCAACACCAGGATGATCTTATGAGTATCTGCAAGAATAAGCGTTCAATCCATTGTTCTTCATTTCATCTCTGTCCACTGACTTCCTGAGAAGATGTAATGCTGTTTATTGAGTTGCTGACAGGTGAAGCAATCAGATAAAAGAAGCTGTAGTCTTAATTTAGCTAACTTGCTCTCTTTCAGTCTCTGGTGTCTGTCTCCTCACCTAGGAAATGAAGACAGAGTCTGAGAATATCTCAAAACAATAAAAAGTTTCTAGAAATGACACTTTGAATCCCTTCCTATCAACCCACCCCTAAATATTTTCTTTTAAAATGAAATAAAACAAAAAACACTCAGGAGGGTTTCTCCTAGTGTCTATGTCAAAGAAGAAATCAACAGAGAAAAACATTTTTTAATGGAAACAAAAAAAAAATGGAAACACAACGTAACAAAGCACATCAAAGACCATAAAAGCCATTCCAGGAAGGAAATTTATAGCAGTAAATACTTACATAGAAAAAAAAAGAACTTGCTCAAATAAACTGCATAACTATACATCTCAGGGAAGTAAAGAAAAAGAACAAAACAAGCCAGATTTTTTTAAAGAAAGAGAAAAGAAATAACATATTAGAAACCAGAAATAAGTAAAATAGGAGCCAAGAAAACAACAGCAGAGATCAGAAAATACTTAGATTTTTGTAAAGACAGATGCTTAAAATAAATAAATAAATAAATAAATAAATAAAATGGAAGAACCCTTACTCAGATTAAAATAAAAAAATGCTTTGATAAATAAAATTTGAATGAAAGATGACACATTATGACTGATCCTGCAGAAACATAAA
Organism: Neotoma lepida; assembly: GCA_001675575.1. Lineage (NCBI taxonomy): Eukaryota > Metazoa > Chordata > Mammalia > Rodentia > Cricetidae > Neotoma > Neotoma lepida. The sequence goes on from LZPO01117765.1 coordinate 37,030, forward strand.
GGATCATGAGAGACCATTATAAGCAACTATGCAGCAAGAAATGGGGAGTCAGAAAGAAATCAGTATGTTCCTAGAAACACACAACTCCTCAAGACTCATATATGAAGGAAAAGGAAGTCATAATGGATGAGCAATGGGTAAGAAAAATGAACCAATCATGGGGAACTTACTATCATGAAAATGACGAACTGAGATGTTTACTACTCAGTAACAATTGACAGATTCTAGAATGAAACAAGCCTTGGATATGTCTCTAAAAGTATCTCTAGTGAGTTAATTAAGGCTCCCCCCCCCATAGGTGGTAGCATTCCACGGGACAGGTTTTCAATACAAAATAAAAGGAAAACACCACAAGCATTGTTTTCTGCCTCATAACTAACTGTGGACACTACATATTCCCCACAATGATAGATTGTATCTTCTAAAATTGTAAGACAAAATAAAGCCTTCTGCAGCCAGAAAGCTTCTCCGGTCTTTCCTGGGCCTTGCGGTCAGGACGAATCTCTCCTACCTGCGTGTCCTGCAACCTCTTGGTCCCAAATAAACACACAGAGGCTCATATTATTTTCAAACTTATGGCCTAATGGCTCAGGCTTCTGGCTACCTAGCTCTTACATATTAAATTAACCTATTTCTATAAATCTATACTTGCCGTGTGGCTTGTGGCCTTCCAGTACCTTTACATCATGCTTCTTCTGGCGGGAGCTAGCAGCGTCTGCCTGCTCTGTCTTTCTCCTTCTTCTCTCTCTAGTTAGAATGTCCTGCCTAACCTTTTCTGCCTCACTGTTGGCCAACAGCTTTATTTATCAACCAATAAGAGCAATACATATTTACAGCATACGGAAGGAGATCACCCATCAGCCTTCCTTCCTTCAGTTGCTTTTGTCAGGTATTTTGTAATGGCAAGGAGATAAGGAACTAATGCAAGGACTCTATGGCACTGCTGAATTATACCAAATATATAAAAGATACTTAATGTCAATCCTTCTGAAACAATACTCTGGAACTGATACAAAATCCAAATAAGCACTGTAAATGAAGAATGAAAGACAAATACCAAGAAAAATTTGCAAGAAAATACTAACAAAACAAATTCAACAATACTTTAAGTAAATAGCAATTATAGAGTAGGATTTATCCATGGATTCAAGGATAGTTCAACACATACAAATTAATATATGTGATTTACCTGTTAATTAAACAAATGCCAAAACCATACGGACATCTCAATAGGTTTAAAGAAAGCCATCTAATGTCATTTCATGATAAGATCCCCCAGTAAATTAATATAGTAGAGATGTACCTCAGTATGTTAAATGTCATATATAATGAACCCACAACTAATAGTCATACTTGGCTTTTCAAAATATCAGATAAAATTGAGATGGCTAATCTCAGTTGTTAACTGGAGATCTGGAACCACCTGGGAGATGGGCCTCTGGCTTTGTTTGTGGAAGAGTAACTTGGTCACTGGATTCTACCAATGAGTGTGGCACCCTTCCCTGTTTTGGGGTCCCAACTATATAAAAGACAGAAAGTGAGCTGAGTGCAGGCATTCACCACCCTCTTCTTCCTAACTGTAGACACACTGTGTGCAGCTGCTTCCGGTTCCTGTCCCTATGACTCCCCCTCTTGGAGGAACTACATCCTTGAACTGTGAGCTCAACTGAACCTTTCCTTCTTCAATTTGCTTTTGTCTGGGTATTTTCTCACAACAACAGGAGAAGAAACTGATACACAACATGAAGGAGGGGGATTTAGCTGAGCTCAGGGGTTCATAGTTTCACTGTGACCACTTAGGCCTGAGACAAGGTGGAATATTACAGTGGAAAGCTGCTTACCCTATTAGAACCAGGAAACAGAAAAAGAGAAAGAAAGGGAACTGAATGAGCTATACCCCAAAGGCATGTCTTCAGTGACCTTCTTCCAAAGAGCACCCACTCCCCAGTAGTCCATTAAGACACTGGTGATGGGGAAGCCCTCATGGTCTAGTCATTTCTCAGTGACCCCAGCTGTGAAAGACGATGACGCCCTTGGGCTCAACCTGAGTCATCAGGAGACGTTTCACATCTAAACTACAACACTGGTGAAAAGCTAAATTATTTTCTCCAGGACAAGGATGTGTCCTTTCAGCACTGTTACTTAGTACAATACTGACTGTCCCAGCTAGATTAATAGGGGAAAGGTTCCCATTAGAAAGAAGGAAATCCGTGTTTGTAAATGGCATAATCTTAAATGTAAAAACCCAAAGTCACCACTAAAAAGAGACAGAACCATGAAGTCAACATAGAAAAAAAATGTATTCACTTATGTACACTAATTGTGAGCTATCTGAGAGGAACTTAACAAAATAATCTAATATAAAATAGCATTAAAATAAGGAATGCAGTTAAGCAAGGAGGTAAAAGATCTGAAAACTGAAAACTACAGACTTTAATGAAAGAAACAGAAGAAAGTAGAAAGGAATAGAAGGATTCTCTATATACGTGGATGTGAAGAATTCCTACTGTTAAAATGTCCATATTTCCCAAGACTCTTTATAGAGTCCATATAAATAAAATCATACACACTGATTCATTTTTGTTCCAAAGTAAAAGCACTCAAGAAAGAACATAAATTCTCTTCAAAATTTGTAAATATATATATATATATATATGCATGCTGTAAAAAATAGAATTTTTTAATTAAAGACAAATTTTATCTCACAAAATTAAGTTGGAAATTGCAATAAATTAATTCATGGGGACATTTTCTATTGAAGACATAAAAGGCTATCATAAATATATACTGACCTAATCTTCAAAGTATCACAACATATATCAAAGGGAATAATTTTTAGTGAGATAAAATAAAGATTCTAAAAACACATCAAAGAACATACAATAATACAAAGATTATGTACATATGTTAGTGACAAATATCTCCAATGTCATTATGAATAGTTTACATTTATAAAGGTATAAACTGATGTACATGGACACATTAGTCACTTTTCTCATCACTGTAGCAGAACATCTGGCAAACAACTAAGGAAGAATGTGTTCTGTCTTGTGGTTTGAGGGGATACGGTCCATCATGGCGGGTAAGATACGGCCATGGGCAGCTATGGTGGTATGACCATGCGGCTTAGCCTCCTTACCTCCTCACATGTCAGTGAAAATAGAAGCTGAGATGGGGCAGAAACAGGGTCAGACTCTGAATGTCAAGATCCTCCCTTCCTACAGGGACTCACTTCCTCCAGCTAGGTCCCACCTTCTAAAGGCTCCATGACTTCCCAAAATGCTGTGACCAGATGGGTACCAACTCATTGAACATGAGCCCATGTGGGACATTTTCCATTCAAACTATAACATATTAAAAAGGTCAAAAGTGCGCATAAAGTTAAAAACCTAAATGCAAAGATAATAAGAAATAAGAAAGCATTCAAGAACATTTTGCAATAGGTAATTATTTTCAACTCTATCAGGGTAAAATGACTACACAGAAAACTGAGTAAAAAAGTAAATTATAAATAAAGGAAATAGCAATGCACATTCCAGAAAATGTTATTATCGTAAGGCAGTGGTTCTCAACCTTCTTAATACTGCGACCCTTTAATACAGTTCCTCATGTTGTGGTAANCCCCAACCATAAAATTATTTTTGTGACTACTTCATGACTGCAATTTTGCTACCGTTATGAATGGTAACATAAATGTTTTTGGAGATAGAGGTTTGCCAAAGGGGTTGACCACAGGTTGAGAACTACGATTTCTGCTTATAGTATAAGCAAGAATGTTGCAAGGGTAGACTGCACGCAGCTGTCTCAATGGGAAAGTGTATATAGATGTCAGGTAAGGCACCTCAGCTTGAACATGTGCATTCATTTTCTTCACTCCACAAAGCTTCGAAGAATGACAGCAGAGGAATGGCAGAGTATAAACCCAAGGACAAAAAGAGTAAAGGAAGACACAAGACCTGGATAAAATTTGAGTGACTCAAAAATGCCTTAATGTAGAACTACGGGAGATAGCTCAGTCAGCTAAATCCTTGCCTTGTAAACTCTAGGACTTGAGTTCAATCCATAGAATCCAAGTTTTAAGAGCTGAGCACGGTGACTCTCACTTGAAATTCCATCTCAGGGAGCCTTAGACAGGCGGATCCTGGTGCACTCTGGCCAATCAGTCAATCAATCTAGCCTACTTGGCACACACCAGGTCAGAATGAAACTCTACTGCAAGAAAAAAAAAAGATGGATGGCACCTGAACTCTGAGGTTCAAGTTGCCCCCCTGCCCTCTGGCCTCTGCACACATGGACATGCACATACACGTGCACCCCCAACACACACTCACATGAATGCACACAAATTTTAAAGTAGAGCACAGAGTGACTCCTACCCCTTGCTAATAATGCTCTTTCAAGAACAGGTTGTGCAAGCTTCAACTCTTACATGATAGATTATTCATTTTTCCAGCTTCCTCTCCCCACTCTCACACCCTTTCATTCTATAGGGTATTGTATTTAATGTATAGCCTAGATACAGTATACCCCAACAGCAGGCTAGGATTCATTCAGCCTTGAGTCAGGAGCAAATCCAACTTGGTTTTGGTGTACAATAATTTTGGTGCATTCTTTAATATTGAGTTTGAGGACTTTGTATCTGAGGTCATATAAATTGTTATTTATAGCTTTACCTTTCTGTGGTCTTTTTTAGGTATCAGGGTAATCCTAGCACCATAAAGTATCCTTGGAAGTCTCCTCTCCTCTCATTTTCTTGAGGAGGTTGTGAGAAATTGGATATTAATTTTATTTTAAAATGTTTGGTAGTGTTCCCTAGAGAAATCATCAGGGCTCATAGGTATCTGTTTGGGGTATTTTTCAATTAAGAATTCAATTTTTAACAAGATTAAAGAAATATTTAATGAATTCTATTACTTCAGGTGATTTTTAGCATCTGAAGTTTCAAAGCTGCAATCCATGTTTTCTAAGTTGTCCGATTTGTGAACACAGAGTGATTCATGGTGTCCCTTTATCACATTTATGGCAGAAGGATCAGTGGCAACATCACGTGTTCTATGCCTGATACTAGAAATTTTGGGTTTTTTTTTTCCTTTTCAAATCTTGATCAGGCCTGCCAGTGTTTTATCAACTCTATTTATTATAAATCATCAGCACATTTTCCCTTTTTAGTAATTCTATGTTTATTTCTTCTTTTATTTTCCCTGCTTAGTTTTGGTTAATTTTCTCATTTTCATTTTTTTTAATTCAAGTATGAATTTAGGTTACTTAAGACATTTCTCCTTAGCAAAGTGTAATACTCTAGTCAGGAAAATCTCCCTCTTAGCATTGTTTCATCTGTATTTTTTGTATGTCAATAAATCATATTTTAGTCTTTTCAATCTTATGTAAGTTTCACCCCTTCCTCCTCTTTTGGAAAGGTCCCACTCTGTAGCCCAGGCTAGCCCGAGTGTGTGGTCCTCTTTGATCTGCTGGATGAGTGCACCATGCTCCAAGTTTCCGTTTCCTATGAGAGTCTCTGTTTGATCCAGACTCTCCAGAAAAGTTTTCTAAATATAGTTTAAGACTTTCTCTTTCCTTCCCACTACCAGCCTCTAGTTTGATTCTATTATAGTCAAAATTTGAGGTTAGTTTTGTGGTCCAGGGTATGGCCTGTTGCAATGAATGTTTCACAGGGCTTAGTTGGGGGAAGGGGGAAGGGGGAAGGGGCTATTCATTTTTTTCTATGTCCTTGCTGATTTTATGTCTGTTAGTTCTGTAACTCCCGAGAGTGGCATATGGAAGACTCCAGCTGAAATTGTACATAAACAATCATATTTTAACTCTACCCGATTTTGCTTCATGCAGTTTGAGGTCCTGTTATTGGATATGTACATACCTATGTGACCCTCTTGCTATCTGTGATGACCTTTTCTATCTGCAATGTGCTTTTGCTCTGAAGTCTATGTTGTCTAATCTTAACAACATTAGATTCTTTAGCAATATCACCCGACTTTCAAAACAATCATGTTTACATGATGTATTTTTATGTCCTTTTAATTGCTGTCTACTCATTTCATTGCATTTGAAGTGACCTTCCTTTGAGCAGTATATAGTTAGATTCTATTCGTAAAGATTTTATTGTGATTTTTATAATGTGTATGTGTATATGTCTGTTTGGGATATGTGCACATGAGTGCAGTGCTCACAGAGGCCAGAAGAGGGCATTGGATCCCCTGGAGCTGGAGTTACAGGCAGCTGTGAACCACTTGATCAGGATGCTAGGAAGCGATTTCAGTCTGCTGCAAGAGTGTAGACGCTCTTAACTGCTCAGCCACCCCTCCAGCCCCTAAGTCATAGTTTTCTTAGACTTTTTGCTGATTCTTTGTGGACCTAGATCATATTTTTAAATTGACTCTGACAACCTCTGTTAATTTATATATTTAGATGTTCACATTTAAGATTATCAATAATTTTGAGGGTTTAAGACTGACAATTTCTTAATTATTTTCTGATTTATCTCCAGCAAATGATAGACATGGAGACAGTATTCCATCAAGACTGAAAAAAGAGTAGAAGAAAGAATCTTCCCATTCTCTTGTAAAACAAATGGTTGCTGCTAAAATAAGAAATGACCTTCAAATTAATTAAAGGCTATTTCAGATATGGACTTTGGTTGATATATATATAAAGTACAGTATGGATTCAAATTTCATTTTCATTTTTCTCTAGCTTTGGATACTTAGGCATAAAAGAAACTCCCTGAGTGTCAGTGTTACCACTTCTAAAAGAGATAATAAGTCCAAATTACAAATTATTTGGAAAGCTGGAAATGGCAGAAAGCTCTGAGAACATTTTTGATTCTCTAAGCATAAGCTAATTCTTTATCTTCTGTTTTTGGTTGTCCCAAACCTTCATCCTGAGGACTCCTCCAAACAAGGACAGGGCCCCAGACAGTTTCAGGTATTGTTTGTTCAGTTATAAGATTTCCACGTGATTCTTTTACTATCTCCTCTTCTGAGGCTCTCCCACTCTGTCTGTAATATCTGCTTATGTTTATCTTGCCAAACACGATTCAATACTGTAAGATCACTGTCTGATAGTTCCAATGCCTGAGTCATGTTCGGTCAGTCTTTGTTGATTGTTTTTAGTAATGGATTATATATTCTCTGTTCTCCATGTTCTGAGCCATCTTGGATTATATTCCCAACTCCATGACTGCTAAATTGTAGAGTGTGGATTTTTCTGTACAGCTCCAAAGTCTTATGCAGACTTTGTGTGCAGCAACACACAACATCACAGTTCAGTTCATATAGACTTAGTGAGGCTGCTGGCAGTCTGTGTTCTGCATATGTCGTTCAAGGGTCAACCACTTATTTGATGGAGTTGTACACAGAATTTATGACCTTTTCTGCTTCTCTCTTTTCCAGCGTTTTCTGCACTCTTCACTTTCTAGCAGCTATGATCATACTGAGCTCTTTAGGGGAGACCTATTAAAACTTTCACACATGACTAGCACAAACTAAGTCTTGCTTTCTACCAACCATCTTCACACTACCACCACCCCTCACACACACACACACACACACATTCCTAAGTACAATT